>PVJL010021822.1:0-10074 GCA_004026885.1 Lyroderma lyra | reverse complement strand
CCGTCTCTGCTCCCTTCCCTCTCCCCGACTCGCCCCTTTCTCGCCAGCCTTCAGGTTTACTTGCGATTTGTGGATTTCTCAGCAGCCAGTTTGTCACTCAGGGTCCGCTTTCTTGGCTCCTGGTCGGCCGTTCAATTGTGTTTTCTGGGAGAGGCTTTAGGAACCTCCTCTCCAGTCGCCATCTTGTCTTCTCTCCCAGCTCCGTGATTTTTAAATCAACTATAGTTAATATATATTGAACCAGGAATGAGAATAATACATTTACTAACCAAGTGAGACTAACCAAGTCAGCCAACATAATACAGTTGTTCTTGGAGAAATATTTGCCTCAAAACCTTTGACAAAGAACTGCTCTTCTTGGTTCCACTACCTGTATGGATAAGAAGGTTTTTATTTTATTTTAAAGATATTTTAATGAAAATGTATAGTTAACATACAATATTATGTTAGTTTGGGGTGTACATCATAGTTATTCAACATTTACATACTTAAAAATGTAATAAATTCAGCAACCATCTGACATAGTACCCTTTATTACAATATTAAGTCTATTCCCTATGTTTTACATTACATCCCAATGACTTATTGTTTTATACTTGGGAATTTAGACCACTTATTTCCCTTTATCTTTTTAGCTCTATTTTTTCAATTACAGTTGACTTTCAATATTGTTTTTTTATGTGGGTATTTCCCTGGCTGGGAATCAAACCTAGGCTGCAGTATTGACAGCGCTGAAGCCTTAGCCACTACACCACCAGGGAACTCCTCCATATTGTTTTATATTAATTTCAGGTGTACACCTTACTAGTTACACATTTATACAAATTAAGAAGTAATCCCCCTTATTAGTTTAGTACCCACCTAACACTATACATAGTTATTACCATATCAATAAATATATTCTCTGTGCTTTACTTTATATTCCAATTACTATTTGTAACTACCAATTTGTACTCCTTAATCCCTTCAACTTCTTTACTCTTTCCCCAACAACCTTTCCATCTATCACTCTGATTAATCTAGTGCCCATCTGACACCATACATACTTATTACAATATTATCAACTATATTTCTTATGATATAACCTACATGTTTATACCTATAGTGTAACAACAAATTTATACTCCTTAATCTCTTCCTCTTATACACAAACATCCCCAACTGGCAACCATCAAAATTTTTTCTGTATCAATGAGTTCCTTTCTGTTTTACTTTCTTCTTTAGATTTCACATATAAAGTGAAATCACATTACATTTATCTTTCTCTGTCTGACATATTTCACTCAGTAAATACCCTTAAGGATTGTCCATGCCACCACAGATGGTAATAACCCATTTATTTTTTTAGCTTAGCAATATTTCATTGTATATATGTATCATCTCTTCTTTATTCATTCATCCATCAATCAACACCCAGGCTTCCACCACATCTTGGACATAGTAAACAATGCTGCAATGAACATATAGATAGATTCATCGCCTCAAAGTAGTGTTTTGGAATTCTTTGAATAAATAATCAGTGGTGGTATTATAGCATTCTTTTTTGTTTCTTATTATAGTCTTTGTTTTAAAGTCTCTTTTGTCTGGTGTAAATATTACTACCCCAGCTATTTGTTTGTTTGTTTAGTTTTGTTTCCATTTTCATAAAATACATTTATCCATTCTTTTACTTTTAGTCTGTGTGTGTGTTGTTTAATCTGAAATGAGTCTTTTCTAGGCAGCATATGTAAAGGCTTTGTTTTCTTATTCATTCAGCCACCCTATGTCTTTTGATTAGGTCATTTAATCCATTTACATTGAATATAATTCCTGATAGATATGTAGCTATTACCATTTTATTATTTCTTTTTTTTTTTCATTTTAAAAATGTTCCTCTAATATTTTATTTAACAGTGGTTTTTGTGATGGTGAAGCCCTTTAGCTTTTTCTTGTCTGGGAAGCTCTTTAACTGTCCTTTAACTTTAGGTAATCAACTTGCTGTGCAGAGTAACCTTGGTTGTAGGTTCTTGCTTTTCATCATGCTGAATATCTTGTGTCAGTCCTGACTGGCAAAGATTCTATTGAGAAATCAGCTGACAATTTTATAGGAGCTCCTTTATGAATTACTAGTTGCTTTTCTCTTACTAATTTTAGAATTATCTTTTTGTTTTTAATCTTTGACATTTTAATTATGATGTGTCTTGGTGTGGGCCTATTTAGGATCATTTTCATTGGAGTTCTCTGTGTTTCCTGGGGTTGTGTGTCTATTTTTCGCCAAGTTAGCAAAGTTTTCAGTTATTATTTCTTTAAATACGTTCTCGGTCTTTTGCTTCTTCTCTTCTCCTTCTGGTAACCCTATGATCTGAATGTTGTTACATTAGTTCTTGTCCCAGAGGTCTCTCAGGCTACCCTCATTCTTTTTTATTCTATTTGCTCTTCCATTTGGATATTTTCTGCTGCCTTGTCTTCCAGATTGCTAATTTGATTTTCTGCTTCATCTAACCTGCTATTGATGTCTTCTAGTGTAGTCTTCATTTCAGTTATTGCATCCTTTATTTCTGATTAGTTGTCCTTTATGGTTTCTATGTCCTTCTTTATGGTTGCTATCTCTTTGTTGAAAGTTTCAATAAGTTCCTTAAGCATTCTTATAAACTGTGTTCTAAACTCTTTCTCTGATAAATTTATTGCCTTCATTTCATTTAACTATTTCTGGAGGTTTCTCTTGTTCCTTTATTAGGGACATGTTTCTTTATTTCCTCATTCTGGCTTCTCTGTGTTTGCTTTTATGTAGCAGGTATATTTTTTTATGTCTCTTAGTCTTTGCTTGGTGGCCTTATATAGTATGTGTCCTGTGTGGTCCAATGGTGCAATCTTTCTAATCTCCTGTGTGTGTTATCTAGGATTGTTTTTTGCCTCCATTTTGTTTAGTTCTATTTATGTAGTTTGTTCTTGTTCTTTCATTTTGGAAGTATTCCTTTGTTTTCTCATTTTGGCGACTCTTTTTTTTTTTTTTTCTATATGTTAGGTAGATCTGCTATGCCTCCCTGTCTTAGCCTGGTGACCTTATGCAGTAGATGTCCTGTAGGGTCTAGTGGCATAGTCTGCCTGGTCACCTATGCTGAGTGCTCAAGGAGCATTTCTTGTGTATATTGTGTGTGCCTTCCTGACATAGTTGAGTCTTGATTGCTATTGGCACATCAGTGAGTGGGATTGACCTTCAGGCTGATAGGCTGTGAGATTTGGCTATGTCCACAGCTTATGATCTGCTGAGCAAGATGATCTTATTCCACTGAGTGGTATTTGCTCTATCAGACTGGCTCTATTGGCCACCCTCTGTATATGCTGTTTGTGGGGTTATTGGGTGGTACTCTGCTGTGGTTTAAAGCCAACCTCTAAGTATATTGGTTCTGAGGACTCTTGGGAAAAACTTTGGTGCAGACTCAGGTAAGCCACTGTCTGTGACCAACCAGGGATTACCTAATTGGTGCTATAAAGCAATCCATGATTGTTTGCTGGGTGTGCTAATTTTGGAGGCATGTGGAAGAAACCATGCTGTGAACCCAGGATGTTTGTTTTTAGTACTTGGCCTAGGGTAGCTTCACAAAAAGCCAGGATACCCTGAGACCTGCTGCCATTTGCTAGCTCCCTTAAGGATAAGCTGCTGATAAAGCCTTATGTATTATGCAAGTTGGGTGAGATAAAGTCTCAGGGAGTAACTAGAATAGAAAGAGTTTTGTTCACCAGGTTAATGTACATTCATCTTTGGTAACAGTGCTATATCTGGAGCTACTGAGAAAAGTTTCAGAGTGCAACAAGGCCAGTCTTCTGCCCTCTGGAACCTGTGAACTCTGCCAGTTTTCCAAAAAAAGAGTGCAATGTGGGAGAGGCTGACTCTCCAAGAAGAAAGTGCCTTTGGCATTAAGGAAGTTGGGTGGGGTGTGGTCTCAGTGAAGCTCACCAGACAAATTTAGATTCATATTTGTTTCTGTAGGGAAGGGTTCAACAAAGAAAATATGGCACCCAACTATCAGCTACAATGGAGGAAGATCCCACACAGGGAAAATGTCCACTGTTGTCTAGCCATTGCTCTGAAACCACACACCTGTGTCTGCCCCTCTTATGCCTCTGATGCTCCCCAAGTCATTGTCCTTTCACCTGCTTCCAGGATGAGTGCATATGAGCAAGTAAGGCTCTGTGTGAGCCACTTCAGAGAATTTCTGTGTTTCCCACAGCCTTCCATACCGTCAGGATGATCAGAATCCTTACTGTCTTGTGGGGCTCTTCTTCCTGGCACCAGTATTCTAGGCTGGGCAGCCTGGCGTGAGACAGGTGTCCTTTGCTTCTCCAGGAGAAACCTCCCAAAACAAGGTAGCCTTCCTGATTCTGTCACTTGGAGGTTTTTGGCCAGCCGGTTTTGCATCTCTGCCCCTCTGACCAATTTTTCTTTTCTTTTTTTCTTTCTTTTTCTTTCTTTTTTTTTTTGTTGTTTGTTGTTGTTGTTGTTGTTGTTGTTGTTGTTGGTTCCCTGACCAGGAAGTGAGCCCAGGCCACAGTGGTGAGAGCACCAAAACTTAGCCACTAGACCACCAGGGAACCGAACCCCCCTCCTACCAGTCTTGATGTGGCATCTTCTTTATATATTTAGTTATAAATCTTCTGTTCAGCTAGACTTTAGTTGGTTCTCAAAGTTAATCTCTTTATAATTTAGCTGTAATTTCAATGTGTTCATGTAAAAGAGCAGGGACAGTATTAATCTATTCTGTCAGACAGACAAAACCATGACTGGAGAGGAGGTCCCTAAAGCCTCTCACAGAAAACACAATTGAACGGCCATCCAGGAGCCAAGAAAGGGACCCTGAGTGACAAAACAGCTGTCGAGAAATCCACAAATCGCAAGTAAACACCTGAAGGCTGGCGTGAAGGGGGTGAGTCAGGGAGAGGGAAGGGAGCAGAGACAGACCACCCAGGACATGATCTCTACTGACTATTCGGAGCTGTGCAGTTTGGGGGAGGGGAGAGAGACTGGGGAGCTGGGAATGGACGGAGATTGGAAGCCAGCCTCTGGAACTTTTGAGAGGTAGAAGGGCTGAGGGAGGACTCAGAACTGCAAAGATGACACCCCAGCTCTAAGCCCACTGGAGATCTACACAGGGCTGCAGTTCCTGTTCCCAGCCTGCTGCAAAGGCGACCTGCTGTCTCAGGCCAGGCCCACAGCTTTGGACTTATGGAGGGTTCTGAAAGCAGGGTGAGCCCTTAGACAGCCAGGTACTGAATCAGGGCTCGGAAGAAAGACTGATTTGATAGCATTCACCCCAGCTGGCAGAAACAAGCCTTGAAACAGCTTCCCCAGCAAAGGGCAGAAGGCAGAGCCGCCTTTGGAGCGCGTTTTGTCGGCCTCTCACCAGGATATATGCGCATAGCCTCCAAACGCAGTAGGAGATCAGAAACAAGAAACAAACAGCCCCCTCTCCCCCAAAACTTGACCCCCAGTGCCACCTAGTGTCTGTCCTACAGCAAGACACCACAAAAGCAATAATCTGGGCACTGAACATAAAGACCTCATGTCAAAGAGGAAGATCCCAGCGGACAGGATGAATTCCTTAAAAACTAAAACTCCTCAGAAAGAACATGAAATTTACCTAGAAGACAACTTGTTACAACTGGAAGGGTCTCATTTAAGTGACGGAGAATTTAAAGCAGCCATTCTAAAGGCTGTGAGAGAAATGAAAACCTATTGGCAGAACACCATAGCTGAGATAAACAATATAAAAAAGGGTATAAACGACATAAAAAAGGAGCTCTGTGAACAAAAAGAACAATTTAACAAAGAAATTCAAAACATAAGAAAGATTGAGATGGAAATACGAGAAATAAATGATACCATAAAAGAAGTGAGAAATGAAATAACTGCCATAGGAAACAGGACCAACCAGATGAAGGAAAGAATTAGTAATATTGAAGACCAGAACACGGAAACAGCTCAGAAAGAGGAAGAGAGAGAATATAGAACCAAAAGGATTGAAAGAATTCTGCAAGAACTATCCGAATCCATGAGATGAAACAACATCAGTATAATAGGAATAGAAGAGGGGCAGAGCAATCTACAGAGAGCATACTCAAACAAATCATAGATGAGAAATTTCCAAACCTATGGAACGATCTGGAACCCCAAGTTCAAGAAGTAAACAGGTCCCCCAGATACCTGGACCCCAACAGATCTTCTCCAAGACACTGGTACTAAAGATGTCTAAAACTAAAGAAAAATAGACAATTCTCAAGGCAGCCAGGGAAAAAAGAACTATAAGCTTTAGAGGAACACCCATCAGGCTGGCATCAGATTTCTCAGCAGAAAATCTACAAGCCAGGAGAGAGTGGAATCCAATATTCAAAACTTTAAAAGAGAGAAACTTCCAGCCAAGAATAAATTATCCAGCAAAATTATCTTTCAGATATGAAGGTGGAATAAAGACCTTTTCAGACAAACAGAAGCTGAGGGAATTTGCCAGCATGAGGCCAGCACTCCAAGAAATACTGAAGGAGGTTCTTCAACCTGAAACAAAACATCAGGAAAAATGGAACAAAGTTGGGGCAACGACAATGAAACAAAAACAAACAAACAAACAAACAAACAAACAAAAACAAAGAAAGAAATAAGTAATGGCCACAGGAAATCCTCACATATCGATCATCACTCTAAATGTTAATGGACTGAACTCACCAATAAAAAGACACACAGTAGAGACTGGATTAAAATACAGAATGCATCCATATGCTGTCTCCAAGAAACACACCTCAGCTGTAAGGACAAACACAGACTCAGAGTGAAAAGATGGGATACAATACTTCAAGCAAATGGTAACCAGAAGAAAGCAGGAGTGGCCATACTAATATCTGATGAAATAAACTTCAAGTTAAAAAAGATAGTAGAACACAAAGATCGTCATTACATAATGATAAAAAGCACAATGCAACAACAAGAAGAGTTGACACTAATCAACATATATGCTCCAAACCAGGATGCACCAAAATACACAAAGAAACTACTAACAGACTTGAAAGGAGAAACTGATGAATACACAATCATAGTGGGGTACTTAAACACCCCGCTAACAGCCATGGACAGATCATCCAAACAGAAAATAAATAAGGAAATAACAGCTCTAAATGACACATTACAGCAATTGGACATAATTGACATTTACAGGACACTTCATCCAGCAATAAGAGACTACACCTTCTTTTCTAGTGCACATGGAACATTCTCAAGAATAGACCATATGCTGGGACACAAAAGAAGCCTCAGCAAATTCAAGAAGATAGAAATCATACCAAGTGTATTCTCAGACCACAAAGCTTTGAAATTGGAGATCACCTGTAAAAGGAAAGCAGAAAAAAACACATATACATGGAGATTAAACAACAGCTTATTAAAAAAGGACTGGATAAAAGAACAAATAAAAGATGAGATTAAAAAATATATAGAAAGTAATGACAATGAAAATACAACGTATCAGAATTATTGGGACACAGCGAAAGCGGTAATAAGAGGGAAATTTATATCATTACAGGCCTATCTTAAGAAACAAGAAAAATCACAAGCAAACATCTTAGCATCCCATCTTAAAGAACTAGAAAAAGAAAAGCAGACAAAACCAACAGTCAGGAGAAAGAAAGAAATAATAAAAATTAAAGCACAGCTAAACCAATTAGAGAAAAGAAAGACAATAGAAAAAATTAATATTACGAAGAGCTGGTTCTTTGAGAAAGTCAACAAAATTGACAAACCCCTGGCGAGACTAATCAAAGGATGAAAGGAAAGGACACAAATATCCAAAATTAGAAATGAAAGGGGAGAAATTACCACTGATACCACAGAAATACAAAGGATTATAAGAAAATATTATGAAGGACCTTATGCCATGAAATTTAACGACCTAGAAGAAATGGACAAGTTTCTAGAAACTTATAGCCTACCAAGACTGAACCAAGAAGAACTGGATAATCTAAATAGACCAATCAGTAGCAATGAGATTGAAATGACTATCCATAATCTCCCTAAAGGCAAAAGCCCTGGACCAGATGGTTTCACCAACGAGTTCTATCAAGCATTCAAAGAAGAATTAACGCCTATCCTCCTCAGACTCTTCCAAAAAATTGAAGAGGAAGCAATACTTCCTAACGCATTCTATGAGGCCAACATTACCCTAAAACCAAATCCTGGCAAAGATAACACAAAAAAAGAAAACTATAGACCAATATCTCTGATGAACACAGATGCAAAAATCCTGAACAAAATATTAGCAAACAGAATACAACAATGCATCAAAAAGATCATACATCGTGATCAAGTGGGATTCATCCTGGGAGCACAAGGATGGTTCACATATGAAAATCAATCAATGTGATACACCACATAAAAAAAACAAAGATAAAGATCATATGGTCATTTCAATTGATGCAGAAAAAGCTTTCGACAAGGTACAACATCCATTTATGATCAAAACACTAAATAAAATAGGTATAGAAGAAAAGTATCTCACCATAATAAAGGCCATATATGAGAGACCCTCGGCTAACATCATACTGAATGAGGAAAAGCTGAAACCTATTCCCCTAAAATCAGGAACAAGACAGGTATGTCCCCTGTCACTACTGTTATTTAATATAGTACTGGAAGTTCTAGCCACAGCAATTAGGCAAGAGAAGGAATCAAAGGTATCCAAATTGGGAAAGAAGAGGTCAAATTGTCACTATTTGCAGATGACATGATCATTTATATAAAAAATTCCGAAAATTCCACCAGGAAACCATTAGAAACAATTAAAAATATAGTAAAGTTGCAAGATACAAAATCAATGTACAAAAATCAACAGCATTCCTTTATACAAACAACGAATCCACAGTAAAAGAAATGAGGGAGTCAATTCCTTTTGTTGTCACAACAAAAAGAATGAAATACCTGGGAATTAACTTAACAAAGAATGTGACAGACTTATACACAGAAAACTATAAGACACTTTTGAAAGAAATTGGAACAGACTTTAAGAGGTGGAAAAATATCCCCTGTTCATGGATAGGAAGACTTAACATTGTTAAAATGGCCATTCTGCCCAAAGCAATCTAAAGATTTAATGCAATACCCATCAAAATCCCACAATCATACTTTCGTGAAATAGATAAAAGAATTATTAGATTTATATGGAACCATAAAAGAACTCGAATTGCCAAAGCAATACTATATAAAAAGAATAAGGCTGGTGGCATTACACTTCCTGACTTCTATTTATATTACAAAGCATCAATAGTCAAAACAGCTTGGTACTGGCAGAAGAACAGAAATAGAGACCAATGGAATAGAACTGAAAACCCGGAAATAAATCCACAAATATATGGACAAATAATTTTCGATAAAGGAGCCAAAAACATACAATGGGGAAAAGACAGCCTCTTTAGTAGGTGGTGCTGGGAAAACTGGGAAAACATATGCAAAAGAATGAACCTGAACTATGAACTCTCTCCATATACAAAAATTAACTCAAAATGGATTAAAGACCTTTATATAAGACCTGCAATGATAAACTGTATAGAAGATATTGGTACTGAACTTATAGACCTAGGACTCAAGGAAGACTTCATGACCTGTCCTCAAAGGCAAGGGAAGTAAAAGCAAAAATAAGTGAATGGGACTATATCAAACGAAAATGCTTCTGCACAGCAAAAGAAACCATCAACAAGGCAAAGAGACAGTCAACTGAATGGGAGAAAACATTTGCAAATAATGCATCAGATAAGGGTCTAATATCTAAAATATATAAAGAACTAGTAAGACTTCACAACAAAAAACAAACAACCCAATTGAAAAGTGGGCAGAAGAACTAAACAGACACTTCTCCCATGAAGAAATACAAATGGCCAGCAGACATATGAAAAAATGCTCATCCTCATTAGCTATCAGGGAAATGCAAATCAAAACCACAATGAGATACTACCTCACACCTGTGAGAATGGCTGTTATCAACAAGACAAGGAATAACAAGTGCTGGAGAGGATGTGGAGAAAAAGGAACTCTGGTACACTGCTGGTGGGAGTGCAAAC
>PVJL010021821.1:0-10079 GCA_004026885.1 Lyroderma lyra | reverse complement strand
GTTCTTGCCCCACATCCCTATCACTTCCTCCCTTGCTGTAGACCTTGCCCTGCCCCAGACTCTGAGAGTAACCCGCTCATCTGGTCTCTCAGCAGGGTGAGTACTTAGGAGCTTAGTTTTCCTGTTTAGCCCAGGGTGGAGGTTGTTGGTGATCCACCTGGACCCTATTCCTTGGGTTTAATAATACATTTTGCCTTGATTTTAGGAATGTGCATTCTTATCATTCAATGACTGTGAAACCCAAATTACTTTAAGTTCCAAGTCTCTATTTACTCACAATATTGGAGTTTATCCTCAAATTGAAGGGACTTGACATTTCTTTGGAGTCATTGCTTGCTAGAACCTCTGCCTACCATTGTTTAAAAAGAAGGAAAAGGTTGCCTGAGGCCAAGCTGTGGTTGCTGGTGTTGAAAGATCTACCCACCCATCAGTGGTGTTGCTAACAGCTGAACATCTGAGATTCCAGTGTCCTGAAGGACCCTCACTCGCACCCTTAGCCACCCCCCCCCACCCCCCAAACTATGAACTGGCCCCATGACCCTTCCCATTTGCAGACTCTGCAATCCCCACCTCAGAGGCACCACCGAAAACAACCAGTACCAGCTGGGTAGGATCGGGGGTTTTCACCTGGTGTGTGTTTTCATCTCCACTCTTCTCAGGCTTTCTCCGTGTGTGTGAGAACTGTGTTTGTGTGGGCTCCAATTTCCCCAGACATGGATGGGCTACTGACTTTCTGATGCAGTGTCTCTGTATTTAATACACTTTCTTTTAAAAAAGGGTGAAGGTTCTATGTGCTATTCCAGAGGTCACTTTTGTACAGATAATGGGATTTGAGGGACAAAACACCCACAGTCTATTTGCTCTTTTCACAAGCTAGCCACTGAGTGAACTTTGGAATTGACTCTGATACCTGTTGGTGTAAAACACTAACCAGGGAGTGCTGGATCACACCCCCATGGCCAGCACCATCAGGAACCCCTCAGAAGAGGTGACCTACACGAATACATCACCCAGTGCCACAAGGATCTGCCCATTTCAAAAACTATTGGTCACTGTTCCCTCCAGCCCTATGGGATTTTGCTCCCTTTCTTTATCTCCAGACACCAAAAGCAGATGCCTAGAGCCTGCTGCATCCCTCCCCTCATCACTCTCTCACTCCAGCTCCTCCTGACAGGCTCCAGACCTGGGCTAACTGCCCTCTCAGAGGTCACAGGGCCACCCTCCGGGCAAGCACTAATGAATGTGTCCTGCTTCCCTTTCCCCTGACTCTGGGGAATCTGGGCACATTTCCACACCTGACCTCCTCTCTCAGAGTGTCCCCAAAGTCTCCAGGACTCTATGCTAACCTGTGTTTCCACCCTCTTTGTCAACATTGCTTCCTTCAGGGGCTTTCACTCCTTAAATAAGGATGACCCTCAGTGTTTGGTACCATCTGGTTGCTCAGATTTCCCCAGAGAGCTTGCCTGGGCATGACATATGAGGTCTGACAATCAAGTTTGTGAACTCATCCTGGAAAAACCTACCTCATTGCTGAATATCACTAAGGTCAACTTTGAAGTACGCTCCTTGGGAAGCTATGCAGCAATGCCAGCACCTAGTGCACCCTTCAAATCACTTCTGGAACTCTTTTTGTAGAATGGCCATCAGAGCTGTTGTCATATAACCCTTGATGTTCTGAATGTCATCAAAATGTTTTCCTTTCAATATTTCATTAATCTTTGGGTAAAGAAAAAAGTCATTGGGGACCAGATCAGGTGAGTAGGGAGGATGTTCCAATACAGTTATTGTTTTATTAGCTAAAAGTCCCTCACAGACAGTGCCCTGTGAGCTGGTGCACTGTTGTGATGCAAGAGCCATGAGTTGTTGGCAAAAATTCGTACTTTTCACGCAGCCTTTTCAGCACTTTCAAATAGTAAACTTAGTTGACTGTCTAGTTGGTACAGATTCATAATGAACAATCTCTCTGATATCAAAAAAGGTTAGCAACATCATTTTGACTGTTGGTTCGGACTGATGGGAGAATTTGGTCACTGAGACTTGGCTGCACTCTGATGTTTTGTCTGAGGGCTGTGTTGGCATGCCCATGTTTCATCACCAGTGATAACACAGCCTGAAGCATCATCTGGCCTCTCCCAAAGGTCTTGCAAACCTCAAACCTCCTTTGCTTTTGTTCATCGGTGAGTTCTTTTAGGACCATTTTTGTGCACACCTTTCTCAAGGCAAGATTTTTAGTTATGATTTTCATAAAGTTTTTTAATCAATGTTTACTTGGTCCACTATGCTTCTCTCAGTTAGCCAATGGTTTTGATATACAATTTGACACATTTTTGCAACATTTTAGTCATTTCTGCTTATTACTGACCACCCTGACCTCTCTTCATCAGTGATCTTTCTCTCCCCCCAGAGAAACATTTAATCTGTTTGTACACTGCTGTTTTCTTCATGGCATTATTCCCACAAACTTGGTCTAGCATGTCCCTGATTTCACTTGCACTCGTGCCTAATTTAACAAGAGATTTAATGTTTGTACATTGCTGTAATTCAATTTCCGACAATCACGATAACACACAAACACAACAATAACGAACACCACTCAGCAAGACAAACCACAGGTCGGCATGAACACAGCTGCGAGGCACAGACGTACCAAGGTTAGGAAACCTTACCGAGTTGTGTGTACCGTGCTGCCAGTGTAAGTGCGTGCTGGCACGTTCGTGACGTTGTCAGACTCGTACTTACTCCCTTTCTCCATCCCTCTGGAAGGAAATGGTTCTCAGGCCCAGATCCCTGGACCTGACTTCTGACCTCAGACCTACAGTATCACTGGCCTGCTCTGTCCTTCCCTTGAGTACCCCTCCCCTCACCACAAATTCACCTTTTTGGAGGGAGAGTCAACTTCCTACACCTTGAACTTGCTCTCCTCCTGGACAGTTTTATTTCCATGTATCTGCCAAATCCTCCCATTTTTCTAGACTTAAAACTTGGGAGTGACTTTTATTGTATTCATTTTCTTGTCCCTTACCTATAAATAGTAAGGGACTTCATTGTATCTTATTAATGTCAAGTACTATTTTCATTTTTTAAAAAAGTTTAGGGGGTTCCCTGGTGAATAGGCTTCAGAGCTCTCACCACCGCGGCGTGGGTTCGATCCAGATGTGGAATAACCAAAAAATTTTTTTTGTAAATATTTTTAGGAGTGTTTTTTTTCATCGTGATCCTCCTCCACTAATATTAGGCTTTATTATATCCATTTAATTTATTACTGGGTCACTAGCTCCTTTTTAAGTGTTTCAACTACCAGCATCAAAATAAAAGTATACTTCTAATTCTGACGATAAGAATGTTCCAACTCCCTTATCCTTGCATTGTCTACAAGCACAGAAGTGGAACCTTCCCAGCAAGCAGAGGTGGCTAGGAGACTGGGTCTGCAATGAGGTTCCCTGGGAAGTCTGTCTGCTGATTCACCCAGTAGGTGAGGCTTTCTGCATCTGATGACTTAATTTCTTACTCCAATTCCTGCATGTCTTTAAGTTAACATCTAATGGACATATACATTGTATTAGTTTTAGGTTTATAACAGGATATATACATGCACTGTGAGATGATCAATCACCACAATAAGTAGTTAACATCCATCACCACACAGTTACAATATTTTTATTATGATGAGAACATTTAAGATGTACTCTCTTCGCAGTTTTCAAATACACACTACAGTATCGTTAACTGAAGTCACCATGCTGTACATTATGTTCCCAGGACTTCCTATCTCCTAACTAGAAGTTTGTGTCTTTTGACCACCTTCACTCATGTCACCTACCCCCCACCCTCCACCTTTGGCAACCACCAAACCTGTTCTCTGTGTCTATGCATTCATTTTAAGAAAGATTTTACATGTAAGTGAGATCCTACAGTATTTATCTTTATTTTACTTATTTCACTCAGTATAATTCTCTCAAATTCCATCCATGTTGTAAGTTGCAGGATTTTCTTATTTCTTATCGCTGAATAATATTCCATTGTATATATAGACCACATTGTCTTTATCCATTCATCTGCTGATGGACACTTTGATCATTCACCTGTATTTTCTTATTAAAGATACAGAATAATTTCCCATAGGGAGGCTTGCATTTCTACTGTCTCTAAGGGGGGTTTACATTTTGGTCTCCCTTGAGGCCAGAGAGATGACTTTACCACCTGCATATCTCCACTGATTTGTAGGGAGGAGGCAGCCGAGCAGCATCCCGCTGGCACCGGCAGCAGACTGGTGACTTCCAAGGCCCGGGGGACGTGCGAAGGACACGTAACCAGAGCCACTGGAGGGGTACGGATTTTCCTTTTGGATTGATGAAACTGATTTGGAACTAGGTGGTGGGGTTTGCATACGTTGTGAATGTACTACAATGCTACTGAATAGTTTACTCCTGTGTTTAATTTTATGTCAGCTTCACCTCAATTAAAAATAAAAAGAGTCCCACTAGCAGAAACCTTATCCTGCCCTGCTCATCCTTCCCAGGAAGAGGAGGGATGGGGAACGGTGTGGCAGGTAGGTGCATGGGTCACACACTGATGAGGACCAAGAATTCTCCACCTTCTTTCCTTACCCTTGTACCATGTTTTACGTGGGGGTATTGATGGTGAAATGGACTGGCCTCACGTCAGACACAACAGACATGGAAAGAAGTCCAGAGTAACTTAGAAAATCATGTCATAAAAAATATTTCTCCATTATTATGAAGGCAGACATAAAATACTTGTAAGAGTTACTTACTTGATACAAACATAAAAATTCATTGTTATATAGCTGTTTTCTTTTATTACAAAAGAGTTCCAAAACAGTGTTCTGGCTTGCATAATTCTGCAAAAGGGATTTTAAAAGAAAGAGATTCAGCAATTCGCCCCCCGAAAAATCCCTGCTGTGATGGCTTTCTTTTCCTTCCTATCACCGAGATCACCCTCTGAAACCCTCCTCAACTTGAATCACTGTAAAGACTCAACTGCTTCCCATCTCCCAGGTCATTTCCTGTCACCAAGAGACTGTTTGCACAATGTTCTTCATGCTGAAAGGAAAGTCCTGACTGAACTAAAATATTTGGGCCTCTTCTCACCACAGCTGGGACCAGCCACCCAGCACCTGCAGGTTTGGTCTGGATTCTTAGGCCCTGGGACAATTCCAAACTTTGGGCAAGCAGGACATTCCTGATACATGGGGGCATGTCACTCAAGCTAATAATTTGGAGTTCCTTTTGATATTTTTTCAGTATTTACTTAAGGGGAACTGCACTGGTGCTTTTAGGCAGTATGTGTTGTTGGTATTCTTTTAACTTTCCCTGAAAGGGGTTGAACCAGTAGGGTTTTGGCAGGTGTGTAAGTAAGTGGCTCCTTACAGACCCTGCATGAAAGGGTGTCCAGTGCTGGCTTATTCCTGAGGAGTCAGTTCCCTAGGATTGGTGCTCGGCCATGCTCCTGCTCCAGATCTTGCAGGAGGAGTGTGGGGAGGCTTTGCATTTTGTTCAGTGCTTAAGAGACTAGGCATCAAATCACCTCTGAGGCTGTCCATCCATGGTATTTAATAATGAAGACATGTATTAGGGGTTGAAATAGAAGGATGACTAAAATTCCCAAATATCCTACCAATGTCTCCTTGGCATCTGTGATCCTGTAATTGACATTACTCTGAATTTATCATATTCTCAGGTCTTTTGAATGATATGACTTTTGCCATTTGGATCCTGCGGGCATGCATGACAAGATTTCTGCCCAGCCAGTGACGACAGACATCTTGTTCCTATTGCATTATGTTAATTTACCAAAGTTAGGAAATTGTGATGCAAGCAATAAAAGTAGCAATCTCTTTAAATATTTAGGTTTCTGAAGATTAAGACTTTGGCAGTATGAGAAGAGGAAGGGAAATGAACATTTTATTTATTCATAACTCACAGTGATTGTATTTTACTAATGAGGAATGGAGGCAAAGCAAAGGCAAGATCTGCTACAACATTCACTTCCAGGAAGGGGCAGAGCCAGGACTCAGCCACAGGGGTTGTGGTCAGAGAGCTGAGTTTCTGCTGCCCCCGCAAAGCACATGGTTGCTTGAGGTGGCTCCCTGCTTCCCCTGTTTTCTGGGTGATAATTTTCCATTATAAGAAACATTTCATGTATTTAAAAGTAAGTTTTATTTTAAAAAGTTAACTTGAAAGAGAAGCCAGAATAAGAAAAGTTTATTTTCTATTGGATCTATAGAAAGAGTAGTATCTATTTATGCAATGAGATTTACACTCTGAGCAAGGCCACGCAGTTATGCTGAGCATTGAAACCCTGACACGTACAGGTTTGGAAGCAAATGCTGTTGGTTTCTTTTGAAACAAAATATTAGATGCTAAGTCGGGGTGTCATTTAGTTCTGGTTGTGGAGCAAATCCTGAACGTGGACCCAAACACATAATATTTGTAGGCCTAAGCTCCTGAAGGGCTTAAAGGATATTTACTAAATGCTGATCATGTGCCAAGGTCTGAGCTGGGCACATCACAGATGCTGCCATGCATTTATTCTTTCTGATTTCTGTGGATTTTGATAACAAAGTATAACACAGTGGAGGAGAGGGGAGAGAAATATTTCAAAGCATTTCCCAGATGCCTCTCTCTAAGCCCCTCAAACTCAAGCAGTTCCTTTCTGTGTCTACACGTATGCTCCCAGATGCACCTACTAGGTGATCATGACCTGGGCTTCTTTTCCTGCCTCTCCCTCCTTTCAATGACAAGAACCCATTGTTATGGGGTTTGCACATCTTTTTAAGGTTTCTCCTTCCAATCAGATGTGCCCACAAGAGACAATTTGCTCTTTTCTCCCCAGCCCTTTCCCCCTGACCCAGTCACACAAAACACTGCGAAATATCAGTTCTGCATTTTCTAGAATGTCTCCATTACATTATAGAAAAGTTTCACCCCCTGCTGTACTTGTAGTATCTCATTTACTTCTCATAGTAACTGTTAAGAGCTGGGTACTATTTTCATCACTGCATTATCATTGAAGAGTCTGGGGTTTAAATTCATCCCAGGTCACCAAGCTAGTGAGCAGTGAAGGCAAGATTTGAAATTGGGAAACGTGACTCCAATATGTGTATTTGACCACTAGGCTATATTACCTCCCCAATGTAAGTGCTGAATTCCTGTTAATATATGAGTATACCCTGCATATCCAAGCATTACTACATAATGTGGTTTGGAAGATAACTAGAGGATCATGAAATACATGAGATTTTGGTAAGAAATTTTTTTAGTTGGGGGAGGGAAGGAATGTCTTTGGTTCACAGCTTAAAGGGATCTTGCTTTCAGGTATGGCTGGATCCAGGTTCTCCAACGATGTCATTAGACCTGGCTATTCCTTTTTCTTCATCCTTTTCTCAGTGATTGAGGCACTTTTGGGGAGGCCGTTACGTGCATTCAATCTAATCCTATCTGATGTGCAGTCCCAACTCTCCCAAGGGGCTCCAGTCAAAGTCCTAGGCTGACTGAGCTCAGTTTGATGAGCTGACATGATGATGATGGAGACCAGTGAACATGGCCAGGGCATTTACCACTCTTCTTTGCGAGGCCCATCTCCCATTCCCACACCTGTGGCCTGGAGTGGTGTCAGCCCCTCCAAATACACGGCCCGTAATGTGGGACAAATGCTTTCCCAAGGGAAACCGTTGTGTTCTTCCCAGAAGCAGGGAGAACTGTTCACATAGGAACCTCAGATAGTCACTGCAATAATTAGAGAACCTTCTCTATTTATAAGACTTGATAAGCTAGTTTAATGATCGAGGTGGCTGCTCTAATAGAGAGGAACTTGGAGTTAGGACAAGAAGACCTGTGTTGAAGCCCTGCTTCTATGGGGGAAGAATATTCCAGGCAGAGGGAACAGCAAGTGCAAACTAAGAAAGCTGCAACCAAAGGATCTGTAGGAGAAATGCATATCTACAGACAGGAAAATGACTGACTGAGTTCTGTTAGGTATCAGAGAGCTATCATGACTATTACATCACTGTGACTTTTTTTTACTATTTTAACATATACAAAGCCCTTCCTTTATCTGAGATTAAGTATTCACCTCTATATTATATTGGTATGTGTCGCTATATTTTTTTATTTCTTTGTTTATCTAAAATTTAGTTTGGCATCAAGTAGAACTCCTCCTTGAGAACTTTTGCAAACTCTTCCTCTTTTTTTGTGTATTGTGTTTTTAGACATATATACTAGGATATACTTTGGGCTCTTGGTTCCATTCATCTGACTATTGGGTCTTAGGCCAGGGTCCCACTGCTTTCTCCCACCACCACTTTATTACAAGTTTCTAAACAAAAGAAAAATAAAAGAACTATACATATAATTAATGCCTATTGATTCAGCTTCAGTGTTACATCATGATATATGTATATGTGTATATATATGTATATATGTTAACATATATATGTATATATGTTAATATATGTATAATTAACGCCTATATATTGCCTTGATTATATACCATTTGCCTTATTGGCTTTATGTGGCTCTTTTAAATTTCTTTTTTCTTTTTCTTTTTTGTAATGTGGGTAGTTCCCTGGTTGGGAATCGAACCCAGGATGCAGCGTTGACAGTGCCAAAGCTTTAGCCACTACACCACCAGGTAACTCCCTCTTTTAAATTTCTGCACTTCCAAGTAAGTTGCAGGTATCATGACCTCTCTTTCTAAATATTGCATACACAACTCTGAAGTATAAGAACACAGTCCTACATAACCATTAAGATAATTAACAAAAATTTCTTAATATCATATAATACCCAGGTTTATCTTTTACATAATAGTGATTTCAGCCAGAATTCAGTCAGCATTCTTGGGTATATGACATTGTTCTAATTTTAAAGTTTATTCTCATTTATTTTTACAGTAAAGATGTACTAATACTTCTTGTTTCTTTTTCAGATAAAATTTAGACCTATTTTTAAAGTTCCAAAAGTTACTATTACAGTTTTATTAGACTTCAATTAAACCTATACAGTATTTTGTGCAGAAGTGATTTTAATTATATTTAGGTTTTCCTTTCAGGATTGTCTTAAGATTTATTAACGTATCAGTTAGTCTCCTTGTAAAGTTTTATGATTTTTTGTTTTTCTTTTTAAGTTTTATGTTTTTTATAATATAAATCTTGACTAGTATTAAGATTGTTCCCAAGTATTTTGTCATTATGTTGGTATTATGAATGCAATTTTTTTCTCATTGTATTTTCTAAATGATCATTGCTGATGTAAAGGAAAACATATTGAAACGCTTATGAGATGTCTTAAAATTCTTGTTAGTTCAGATTGCTTTCAGGTGATTGTTTTAATTTTTATTTGTAGTTCACAAATAATGAATTCTGTCTCCTCCTAAGGCAATCTAATGGTTTACAACAAGGTCTGTGATTTCCAAAATAATGTTAAATAAATGTTGATTGTGGGCATTTTTGTTTATTTCTAGATTTATTTCTTAATCATTTGAGATGCTGATTATTTGTGACAAATTCTTATTCTCTCTATTCAATCAAGGACACCTTTCCTGGTCAAAATATCCCTTTATCTAATTGATTAGTTTATAATCCCCTTTACTATTCTAGTTCTCAAAAAGGACTTGACTGAACTTACATGCTTGTACGGCTGCTTCATATGTATCATATTTACACATCATCTAGAGCTGAATTCAAGGAAGTAACTATACAAAAGAGGACCAACTTAGATTAACATCAAGATATTTCTTCCAGCCATAAGAATGTGACAATCTTCACTGAGGTGAAGTAGTGGTCAGTGACAACTATAGGAATTTTCCTGAGAAACTCATGTCACTTAACTCTATGGTAAACTCACGCTATTTATTTTCTTCTAGATTCCAAGCTATAAGATCTCAACCTAAAGACTCAGTCAGAGGTTGTTAGAGTTCAAACAGTTCAAACAAACCCTGCAGACAGGATTTTGAAACCTATGCAGAAACTATCTCAGGAATGACTTTTCCATATCATGGCTGTGATGAACTTCAGGTGTTCTGGCTTGACATGGGAGAGTGTATCCATCAGGGTTCGA
>PVJL010021820.1:0-10079 GCA_004026885.1 Lyroderma lyra | reverse complement strand
ATGGATGGGTTCTGTTTTTTCATCAGTCTGCTACTTTGTATCTTTTTATTGGTGATTTCAGTCCATTAACATTTAGAGTGATGATCGATATGTGAGAATTTCCTGTGGCCATTACTTATTTCTTTGTTTTGTTTTTGTTTTATTTTTGTTTATTTCTTATTGCTCCAACTTTGTTCCATTTCTCCTGATGTTTTGTTTCGTTTTGAATAGCTTCCTTTAGTATTTCTAGGAGTGCTGGCCTTGTGCTGGCAAATTTCCTCAGCTACTGTGTTTCTGAGAAAGTCGTTATTCCACCTTCAAATCTGAAACATAATTTTGTTTGATAATTTTTTCTTGGCTGGAAGTTCCTCTCTTTTAAATTTCTGAATATTGAATTCCAGTCCCTCCTGGGTTGCAGTTTCTGCTAAGAAATCTGATGCCAGCATGATGGGTTTTCCTCAAATGGTTATAGTTCTTTTTTCCCTGGCTGTCTTGACAATTGTCTCTTTTTCTTTAGTTTCAGACATCTTTACTACCATGTGTCTTGGATAAGATCTGTTGGGGTCCAGGTATCTGGGGGACGTGTTTTCTTCTTGCACTGGGGTTCCATATCGTTCCATAGGTTTGGGAAGTTCTCATCTACGATTTGTTTGAGTATGCTCTCTGTAGATTGCTCTGCCCCCTCTTCTATTCCTATTTCCAGATGTTTTGTCTCACAGAGTCGGATATTTCTTACAGAGTCCTTTCAATCCTTTCAGTTCTATATTCCCTCTCTTCCTGTTTCTGAGCTGTTTCCATGTTCTGGCCTACAATATCAGTAACTCTTTCCTACATCAGGTTGGTCCTGTTTCTATGTCAGTTGTTTCATTTCTCACTTCTTTTATGGTATTGTTTATTTCTCGTATTTCCGTCTCAATCATTCTTATATTTTGAATTTCTTTGTTAAATTGTTCTTTTGTTCAAAGAGTTCCTTTTTTGTCGTTTATATCTTCTTTTATATTATTTATCTCAGGTATGGTGTTATGCCAATTGGTTTTCATTTCTCTCACAGCCTTTAGAATGGCTGCTTTAAATTCTCCATCACTTAAATGAGACCCTTCCAGTTGTAACAGGCTATCTTCTGGGTAAATTCCATATTCTTTCTGAGGAGTATTAGTTTTTAAGGAATTCATCCTGTCTACTGGGTTCTCCCTCTTTGACATGAGGGCTTTATGTCCAGTGCCCAGATTCTTGCTTTTATGGTGTCTTGCAGTAGGGCAGACACTAGTTGGCACTGGGGGTCAAGATGTGGGGGAGAGGGAGCTGTGTGTTTTTTGTTTCTGATCTCCTACTGCGTTTGGAAGCTTTGTGCATATATCCTGGGGAGAGTCCAACAAAAGGCTTTCCAAAGGCGGCTCTGCCTTATGCCTACTGCTGGGGATGCTGTTTCAAGGCTTGTTTATTTCTCTAGCTGGGGTGAATGCCATCAAATCAGTCTTTCTTCCCAACCCTGATTCAGTACCTTGCATTCTAAGGCCTCACACTGCTTTCAGATCCCTGGGGTGCATGAGGAAATGCATGCTCCATAAGTCCAAATCTGTGGGCCTGGCCTGAGACAGCAGGGTCGCCTTTGTAGCAGAATGGGAACAGGAATTGCAGCCCTGTGTAGTTCTCCAGTGAGCTTAGAGCTGGGGAGTCATTTTTGCAATTCAGAGTCCTCGCTCAGCCCTCCTACCACTCAAACTTTCCAGAGGCTGACTCCCAAACTCCTTCCGTCCCCAGCTCCCCAGTCTCTCTCCCCTCCCCCAAACTGTGCAGCTCCGAATAGTCAGCCGGGATCGTGTCCCGCGTGGTTCGTCTCTGCTCCCTTCCCTCTCTCCGACTCGCCCCCTTCTGGCCAGCCTTCAGGAGATTACTAGCGATTTGTAGATTTCTCAACAGCCGGTTTGTCACTCAGGGTCCTCTTTCTTGGCTCCTGGATGGCCCTTCAATTGTGTGTTCTGGGAGAGGCTTTAGGGACCTCCTCTCCAATCACCATCTTGTCTTCTCTCTCGGGAGCCAGTCTTGATTCCTCGATTTGGGAGAGTCCAGCCTTGGCAGAGAGCTTCTTGGTGTTGATGATTTTTGCATCCTATTCCTGTCCAGTGGGGATTTTCATACATCTTCTCACAATTGAGAAAGCACCCTTTCCGAGCTCCTCGAAGAGCTGGTACTCGTCCATGAACTGGGTACAGGTGGTGGTGGAGTCCATCCTCAGGCTGGGCTGCCTGGCTGACGCTGTCCCCGGCCGGGCTGTCCCAGGAGGACTCACTGTCCGCGTCCAAGAGTGGCTAGCTGCGGAGAGAGCGCGTGGTGGGGATGACAAGAGAGGGTGGCGCAGGCTGCTTTTCCTCCTCCCTATGGTCCCGCTGGTACCCCAGATGCACCACCACGCTCTTCCAGCCTCTCTCTCCAGAAGCAGGGGTGATCGCTCAGTAACAGGACTCGGGAACTGGAAAACAGCCAAATTCATTTTTATTGATAGACTTTTGGGGGTGACATCTGTTAGCAAGCATTACATAGGTTTCAGGCATTTAATTCTACAGTGTATTGTCAACTTGTTGTATAATAACTTCACCACCTATATCAAGGGTATTTCCATCACCCTATATCAAGTTTCCCTCCCTCCACACACACCCCTTCCTTTTTCTCACCTCACTATCACCCTAGTCCCCATATAACTTAAACTATTGATTATGGCCATGGGTTATTTGCTTGCACATTTCTTTTTTCTTTGTTGCTGAATGTTTTTATATTCTGCATGTAAGTGATGTCAGACAGTTCTTTGTTTTCTGTGTCTGGCTTATTTCACTAAGCATGATGATTACCAGGTCCATCCGTTTGGTGGCAAAAGGCAATATTTCATTATTTATTATACCTGAGTAATATTCCATTGTGTAGTGTATATGTACCACAGCTTCTTTATCCAGTCATCTGTCACAGAGCACTTTCGTTGTGTCCATGTTTTGGATGCTCTGACAGCAGTGAACAATGAGGTACAAAAGTCTTTGTAGAGAAAGGTTTTCAAGTTTTTTAGGTAGATCCCCAGAAGTGGGATTTCTGGGTCATATGGTGACTCCATTCCCAATTTTCTGAGGAACCTCCAAACTTTCTTCCACAGTGGTTGTACCAGTTTGCACTCCCACCAGCAGTGTACCAGAGTTCCTTTTCCCCCACATTCTCTCCAGCACTTGTTATTCCTTGTCTTGTTGATAAAAGCCATTCTAACAGGTGTGAGGTGATATCTCATTGTGGTTCTGATTTTCATTTCCCTGATAGCTAAGGAGGATGAACATTTTTTCATATGTCTGCTGGCCATTTATATGACTTCATGGGAGAAGTGTCTGTTTAGTTGTTCTGGCCAATTTGTAAATGGGTTGTTTGTTTTTTGTTGTTAAGTCTTATTAGTTCTCTCTATATATTAGATATTACACCCTTATCTGATGCGTTATTTGCAAGTATTTCCTCCCATTCAGTTGGCAGTCTCTTTGCCTTGTTGATGGTTTCTTTTGCTGTGCAGAAACTTTTTAGTTTGATATAGTCCCATTCATTTATTTTTGCTTTGACTTCCCTTGCCTTTGAGGACAGGTTCATGAAGTCTTCCTTGAGTTGTAGGTCTATAAGTTTGGTACCAATGTCTTCTTCTACACAGTTTATTGTGGCAGGTCTGATATGAAAGTCTTTAATCCGTTTGAGTCAACTTTGTATATGGAGAGAGTTCACAGCTCAGGTTCATTCTTTTGTATATATTTTTGCAGTTTTCTCAGCACCACTACTAAAGAAGCTATCTTTGCCCCATTGTATATTTTCTGCTTTTTTATCAAAAATTATTTGTCCATAAATTTGTGTGTTTATTTCTGAGTTTTCAGTTCTGTTCCATTGATCTACATTTATCTTTCTGCCAGTAACAAGCTGTTTTGACTATTGATGCTTTGTAATATAAATTGAAGTCAGAGAATTTCATGCCAGCAGCCTTATTCTTTTAATGTAGTATTGCTTTAGCAATTTGAGGTCTTTTATGTTTCCATATAAATCTGGTAATTTTTTTATCTATTTCACGATACTATGATTGTGAGATTTTAATGGGTATTGCATTAAATCTCTATATTGCTTTAGGCAGAATGGCCATTTTAACAATGTTAAGTCTTCCTATCCATGAACAGGGGATATTTTTCCGCCTCTAAAAGACTGTTCCAATTTCTTTCAAAAGTGTCTTATAGTTCTCTGTGCATAAGTATGTCACGTTCTTTGTTAAGTTAATTCCCAGGTATTTCATTCTTTTTGTTTTGATAGCAGAGGGAATTGACTCCCTCATTACTTTTACTGAGGATTCATTGTTTGTATATAGGAACGCTGTTGATTTTTGTTCATTGATTTTTATCATGTGATTTTACTATATTTGTTAATTGTTTCTAATAGTTTCTTGGTGGAACCTTTGGAATTTTTCATATAAAGAATCTTGTCATCCGCAAATCATGACAATTTGACCTCTTCTTTCCCAATTTGGATACTTTAATTTTTTTTTTCTTGCCTGATTACGGTGGCTAAAACTTCCAATAGTATATTACATAGTACTGGTGACAGAAGGCATCTCTGTCTTGTTCCTGATTTTAGGGGAATCGGCTTCAACTTTTCCCTATTCATGTTAGCGAAGGTTTGTCATATATGTCCTTTATTATGTTGACATATTTTCCTTCTACACGTATTTTATTTAGTATTTTGATCATAAATAGGTATTGTATCTTGTGGAAGAATTTTTCAACATCAATGGAAATGACTACAAGGTCTTTATGTTTTATTTTGTTCATGTCGTGTATCACAGTGATTAATGTTTGTATGTTGAACCATCCTTGTACTCCCAGGATGAATCCCACTTGATCATGATGTATGATCTTTTTGATGCATTGTTGTGTTCTATTGGCTCGTATTTCGTTTAGGATTTTTGCATCTGTGTTCATCAGAGATATTGGTCTATACTTTTCTTTTTCGGTGTTCTCTTTACCAGGCTTTGGTACTAGGGTAATGTTGGCCTCGTATAATGAGTTAGGAAGTATTGCTTCCTCTTCAAATTTTTGGAAGAGTCTGATGGGGATAGGTATTAATTCTTCTTTGAATGCTTGGTAGAAATCGTTGGTGCTACTATCTGGCCCAGGGCTTTTGCCTTTAGGGAGATTATGGATAGTCACTTCAATCTCTTTGCTATTGGTTGGTCTATTTAGATTATCCAGTTTTTCTTGGTTCAATCTAGGTAGGCTATAGGTTGCTAGAAACTTGTCCATCTCCTCTAGGTTGTTAAATTTAGCGTCGTAAACTCCTTCATGACATTTTGTAATAAATTTTTGTATTTCCGTGGTACCAGTGGTCATTTCTCCCCTTTCATTTCTAATTTTGTATATTTGTGTCCTTTCCATTCGTCCTTTGATTAGTCTAGCCAGGGGTTTTCAAGTATATTGACTTTCTCAAAGTACGAGCTCTTTGTTATATTAATTTTTTCTATTGTTCTTCTGTTCTCTAATTGGTTTAGCTCTGCTTTAATTTTAGTTATTTCTTTCCTTCTTGTGACTTTGGGTTTTGTCTGCTCTTCTTTTTCTAGTTCTTTAAGCTGGGATGCTGAGATGTTGGCTTGTGATTTTTCTTGTTTTTTAAGATAGGCCTCTTGTGATAAAAATTTCCCTCTTATTACCCCTTTCGCAGTGTCCCAATAATTCTGACATGTATTTTCATTGTCATTAATTTTTATATAATTTGAAATCTCATCTTTTATTTGTTCTTTTATCCAGTCCTTTTTTAGTAAGCTGTTGTTTAATCTCCATGTATATGTGGTTTTTCCTGTTCTCCTTATATGGTTGATCTTCAATTTCAAAGCTTTGTGGTCTGAGAATACACTTGGTATGATTTCAATCTCCTTTAATTTCCTGAGGTTACTTTTGTGTCCCACCATGTGTTCTGTCCTTGAGAATGTTCCTTGTGCACTAGAAAAGAAGGTATTGTCTCTCTTTGCTGGATGAAATATTCTGTAAATCTCAATTATGTCCAATGACTGTACAGTGTCATTTAGAGCTGTTATTTCCTTATTTATTTTCTGTTTGGATGATCTGACCATGGCTGTTAGTTGGGTGTTTATGTCACCCATTATGATTGTGTATTTATCTGTTTTCCTTTCAAATTTGTTTGTAGTTGCTTTTTTTATGTTGATGCATCCTGGTTGGGAGCATACATATTAATTAGTGTCAACTCTTCTCATTGTTGCATTGTGCCTTTTATCATTATGTATTGTCCATCTTTGTCTTTTGCTATCTTCTTTAACCTGAAGTTTATTTCGTTAGATATCAGTATGGCAAATCCTGCTTTTCTCTGGTTACCATTTGCTTGCAGTATTGTATCCCATCCTTTCACTCTGAGTCTGTGTTGTCATTATGGCTGAGGTGTGTTTCTTGATGAGAGCATATGGATGGGTTCTGTTTTTTCATCAGTCTGCTACTTTGTGTCTTTTTATTGGTGAGTTCAGTCCATTAACATTTAGAGTGATGATCGATATGTGAGAATTTCCTGTGGTCATTACTTATTTCTTGGTTTTGTTTTGGTTTTATTTTTGTTTATTTCTTATTGCTCCCACTTTGTTCCATTTTTCCTGATTTATTTTTCGTTTTGAATAGCTTCCTTCAGTATTTGTAGGAGTGCTTGCCTTGTGCTGGCAAATTCCCTCAGGTACTGTGTCTCTGAGAAAGTCGTTATTCCACCTTCAAATCTGAAACATAATTTTGTTGGATAATTTATTCTTGGCTGGAAGTTCCTCTCTTTTAAATTTCTGAATATTGAATTCAAGTCCCACCTGGGTTACAGTTTCTGCTGAGAAATCTGATGCTAGCCTGTTGGGTTTTCCTCAAATGGTTACAGTTCTTTTTTCCCTGGCTGTCTTGAGAATTGTCTCTTTGTCTTTAGCTTTGGACATATTTAGTACCATTGTCTTGGAGAAGATCTTTTGGGGACCAGGTATCTGGGGGACCTGTTTTCTTCTTGAACTTGGGGTTCCAGTTCTTTCCATAGGTTTTGAAAGTTCTCATCTACGATTTGTTTGAGTATGCTGTCTGTAGATTGCTCTGCCCCCTCTTGGATTCCTATTTCCTGATGTTGTTTTGTCTCACGGAGTCGGATATTTCTTATAAAGTTCTTTCAATCCTTTCGGTTCTATATTCCCTCTCTTCCTCTCTCTGAGCTGTTTCCATGTTCTGGCTTCAATATCAGTAACTCTTTCCTACATCTGGTTGGTCCTGTTTCCTATGGCAGTTATGTCATTTCTCACTTCTTTTATGGTATCATTTATTTATCATATTTCCGTCTCAATCATTCTTATATTTTGAATTTCTTTGTTAATTTGTTCTTCTTGTTCAAGAGTTCCTTTTATATGTCATTTATATCTTTTTTTATATTATTTATCTCAGCTATGGTGCTCTGCCAATAGGTTTTCATTTCTCTCACAGCCTTTAGAAGGCTGTCTTAAATTCTCCATCACTTAAATGAGACCCTTCCCCTTGTAACAGGCTATCTTCTGGGTAAATTTCATGTTCTTTCTGAGGAGTTTTAGTTTTTAAGGAATTCATCCTGTCCACTGGGTTCTTCCACTTTGACATGAGGGCTTTATGTTCAGTGTCCAGATTCTTGCTTTTATGGTGTCTTGCTGTAGGGCAGACACTAGGTGGCACTGGGGATCAAGTTGTGGGGGAAAGGGGGCTGTTTGTTTCTTGTTTCTGATCTCCTACTGCGTTTGGAGGCTATGTGCATATATCCTGGGGAGAGGCCAATAAAAGGCTTTTCAAAGGCGGCTCTGCCTTCTGCCCACTGCTGGGGAAGCTGTTTCAAGGCTTGTTTTTTTCTCTAGCTGGGATGAATGCTATCAAATCAGTCTTTCTTCCCAGCCCTGATTCAGTACCTTGCTGTCTCAGGGCTCACACTGCTTTCAGAACCCTGGGGTGCATGAGGAAGTGCATGCTCCATAAGTTCAAATCTGTGGGCCTGGCCTGAGACAGTAGCGTCGCCTTCTTAGCATACTGGGAACAGCAACTGCAGCCCTGTGTAGTTCTTCAGGGGGCTTAGAGCTGGGGAGTCAATTTTGCGGTTCAGAGTCCTCGCTCAGCCCTTCTACCACTCAAAAGTTCCAGAGGCTGACTCCCAAACTCCTTCCGTCCCCAGCTCCCCAGTCTCTCTCCCCTATCCCAAACTGCGCAACTCTGAATAGTCAGCAGGGATCACGTCCCGCGTGGTCTGTCTCTGCTCCCTTCCGTCTCCCTGACAGGCCCCCTTCTCGCCAGCCTTCAGGTGTTTACTTGCGAATTGTGTATTTCTCAACAGCCGGTTTGTGACTCAGGGTCCTCTTTCTTGGCTCCTGGACTGCCGTTCAATTGTTTGTTCTGGGAGAGGCTTAGGGACCTCTTCTCCAGTCACCATGTTGTCTTCTCTCTCGGGAGCCATTCTTGAATCCTCGATTTGGGACAGTCCAGCCCTGGCAGAGAGCTTCTTGGTGTTGATGATTTTTGCAGCCTACTCCTGTACAGTGGGGATTTTCATACATCTTCTCAACACTGAGAAAGCACCCTTTCCGAGCTCCTCGAAGAGCTGGTACTCGTCCGTGAACCGGGTACAGGTGGTGGTGGAGTCCATCCTCACGCCGGGCTGCCCGGCTGGCGCTGTCCCCGGTCGGGCTGTATCATGACGACTCGCTGTCCTCGTCCAAGATTGGCTGGCTGTGGAGAGAGCGCGGGATGGGGATGACCAGAGAGGGCGGTGCGGGCTTCTTTTCCTCCTCCCAACGGTCCCGCTGCTCCTCCAGATGCCGTACCACGCTCTTCCAGCCTCTCTCTCCAGAAGCAGGGGCGATCGCTCAGTAACAGGACTCGGGAACTGGAAAACAGCCAAATTCATTTTTATTGATAGACTTTTTGGGGTGACATCTTTTAGCAAGCATTACATAGGATTCAGGCATTCAATTCTACAGTGTATTGTCAACTTGTTGTATAATAATTTCACCACTTAATGTGACTTCTCTTTCCATCACCCTATAACAAGCTTCCCCTCCCTCCACACCCACCCCTTCCCCTTTTTCACCTCCTTATCCCCCTAGTCCCCATATAACTTAAACTATTGATTATGGCCATGGGTTATTTCTTTGTTCATTTCTTTTTTCTTTGTTGCTGACGGTTTTTATATTCCGCATGTAAGTGATGTCAGACAGATATTTGTTTTCTGTGTCTGGCTTATTTCACTAAGCATGATGATTACCAGGTCCATCCGTTTGGTGGCAAAAGGCAATATTTCATTATTTATTATAGCTGATTAATATTCCATTGTTTAGTGTATATGTACCACAGCTTCTTTATCCAGCCATCTGTCACAGGGCAATTTCGTTGTTTCCATGTTTTGGCCACTGTGAACAGCAATGAACATTGGGGTACATAAGTCTATGTAGAGAAAGGTTTTCAAGTTTTTTGGGTAGATCCCCAGAAGTGGGATTTCTGGGTCATATGGTAACTCCATTTCCAATTTTCTGAGGAACCTCCACACTGTCTTCCACATTGGTTGTACCTATTTGCATTCCCACCAGCAGTGTACCAGAGGTCCTTTTTCCCCACATCCTCTCCAACACCTGTTATTCCTTGTCTTGTTGATAACAACCATTCTAACATGTGTGAGGTGATATATCATTGTGGTTTTGATTTGCATTTCCCTGATAGCTAAGGAGGATGAACAATTTTTCATATGTCTGCTGGCCATTTGTATGACTTCATGGGACAAGTGTCTGTTTAGTTCTTCTGGCCACTTTGTAATTGCGTTGTTTGTTTTTCGTTGCTAAGTCTTATTAGTTCTCTCTATATATTATATATTAGACCCTTATCTGATGCGTTATTTGCAAGTGTTTTCTCCCATTCAGTCAGCTGTCTCTTTGCCTTGTTGATGGTATCTTTTGCTGTGCAGAAGCTTTTTAGTTTGATATAGTCCCATTCATTTATTTTTGCTTTGACTTCCCTTGCCTTTGAGGACAGGTTCATGAAGTCTTCCTTGAGTTGTAGGTCTATAAGTTTGGTACC
>PVJL010021819.1:0-10080 GCA_004026885.1 Lyroderma lyra | reverse complement strand
CCACAACCCACCCGGCTCGTACCGGCGCCCCGACTCGAACCCCTCTCCGCCCCGCTCCCTTCTCTCCCCACGCTCTCCTCACCGAGCTTTTTCCTCCGGCCCCGGCGCCGCCGTTTGTGCCAGCCGCCCAGCGCCGCACAGAGCGCCATACCCCGCCCCCACTACCCGCGACGCTCCGCCCCCGCCTCGCCCTGTGGGTACGTGACCGCGCCCGAGCGGAGGAGACGGTGCGCAGGCGCGAGCCGCGCGGGGCGGAGCCGCGGAACACCACCCCTCGAGGTGGGGGAGGTAGGCCGGCCGACACGAGGCTCATTTGCATTCTAAGCTCCACCCATTTGCGCGAGAGGAGGAACTGCCGTTAAAAAGGGCTGAATTAGGGCTGGGGTGATTATGCCAAGCAACCTGGGAAGGGTATACAAATAAAAATGCTATTTAGACAGATACACCCCCATAGAGCCGAGAACACCGCGGAATTAGTAGCCGGGTTGGGAGCGTATCATCGATGTATTTACATCCACAGCTCCGCCTTGTCACGGCCTGAGAGAAGGGATATTGACAAATGTCCGCGCAGTTAGTTGGAAAAATGTATCTAAATTAAAACTTAAGTGATAATTTACATAAGGCCTTTTTATAACGGAAGAAGTGCAGAACGTCCTTGAGAGAAGGGAGAGCAAACTAGAAGAGATGGGCAGACTATCAACCCACTGCCCTGTCCCCTCGGGACAATTGTAGGAATCAAAATAAAGCAACCTAGGAAAGCTACACTGAAAAGACATTTGCATGACAGCCTCAGGTCTTTAAGAACATTTTGGGCAACTGGGCCCAGAGGACTATGCAAATACGTCATTTAAATGTCCCACCCCCTCTACCATCACCCGGCTGAGCAGCGGTGGGTTAAAGCTGACTTGGGGGTTGCAGAACAGTTGGGTGTGTCCTGAGGGGGCTGCGCCTGTCGCTGGCAGAGGTCGTGTGGTGTCAGCGGTTCACCCGGATGGACACACGGAGATAATACACCGAACTGCAATATGCAGAAGTCAGGGTTGCACAAAGGCCCACACAGTGCTCAGGGGCACACACAAGGTTCATGGTCACACACAGGAGTATCAAAGCCACATTCACATCAAAACAAACACAAACCTCAGGGACACGTGCAGTCACACACCGATAGTCAAACACTACCTTGACTTTCAGGCATCATATGCATAGGTATCACCCATAGATCCCAATTCTCAATCACCAGCTTCATTGATACAATCACCGAGGACAGAGTCATTATAAACCACAGTGTCACACACACCAGCAGCACATATTTCTACAGTTACCATTACTCACCTCAAAAACACAGGGACATCAGTGTTACACATGTGGACCTCCAGCATGCAGTCACAAAATGTGCAGTGACAAAACTTCCTCTACAACAGGCACATGAGTCATGGGAGTCATGGTGTACCCCCATATCATGTCTGAACCATAAACATGGCCCCAAACATCATGATACATGATTCTTTCATCAGGGACCTTTTCTGTCTCCCCTCCCTCCATGCCACCCCAAAATGACAGAGGCCAAGACACAGGTATAAACAATGCTTTATGGGGGTGGGGTGGGGCAGGGCAGTCCTGCAGGTAATAAATAACTGGTACTCACAATGGCAGGGCCAGGGGAGCTGGGGCCAAATGGCCCTGGTCTCAGGCTTTGGAAACTCTTTGAGAATGGTTAGGGGTTTAGGGGGTACAGGGGTTAGCCAAGACAGAGGAAGCAGCAGCAGGTACAGATTACCTCTTCCCCTGTGGCTCAGTCTTGCCCCTTGGCCAGGCCCTACCAGGCCAGGGAAGGAGGACAGGTGGCAGGTCAGCTTCTCTGGGACCAGGGCACGTGAGGGGCTCAAACTTTCAGGGCCTGGGTCTGAGCCCCAGCCAGAAGGGCAGGGCTGGTTCTGGAGAACAGATGAGCTGAAATTGAAAAGTATATGATGAACTGGATGGATCCTGGCTCTATCCAGCTGGTGTTGTCTGTCTCATTTCTGGGTATCTTCCTGCCCATCTGTGTTCATCCGTCCATACCTTTCTCCCAGAGTTTCTACACTGTCTGTTTCTCATCTGCATGTAATTTGGGAAATTGTCTCTGAGGTTATCTTCCTGTTTGCCTCAGAGAGCTATCTCCTTGAGAGGCATCTCAGTGTCCTGGCCTTTGCATCTCTATGTCACTCTACAGTCCTGGCTCACCTCAGCTCCGGGTCTCATTCTAGGGTTTTCCAAACTGAGGAAGACATATTTGGTTAGTGGTTCTTGCTTTGATGCAGATAGCATCATCTGGAAGCTTCTAGAAACCCCCAAATCACTTCAAAATCTCTGAAATGAGGCCTGGGCTTCAGGAGTTTTTAAAGCTCTCCAGGTGATTTCTATGTGCCAGAATCCATTACTGGGCTGGGAAATCAGTTTGGACAACTGGGCATTGTCCAATGTTTTATTGAGATAAAATAAAACAGAATACTCAGAAAATATCAGAGTGCATCACAGGTAATAAGAATACTGGACCATAGAGACAGAAAGCAGATGGGTGGGTGCCAGAGGCTGTGGGGAACAGGGAGTGACTGCTTAATGGGTATGGGGTTTCCTTTTTAGGCAATGAAATGTTTTGGAACTAGACAGAGGTGGTGGTTGCACAATCTTGTGAATGTACTAATTGACACTGAATTTGTACATTTTAACATGGCGAGATTTATGTTATGTGAATTTCACTTCAGTTTTTTAAAAAAAAAAAAGGGTATTAGTGCTAGGAAAACATGTTTCAGTTTTATGTGTGTGCCCATATTAGATCAATATATATTTCCTTCTGCAGACTGCAGTCAACAAAGTTTGAAAAAGCATCATCCTATTATATTTGATTCCCTGAGAGCAAGCCTTAAACAGATCCTGTGCTAAGCCTTGGGGTCAAGAGTACATACCCATTCATTTTTGCATAGCCAAGGTCTTTAAAAGGGATAAAAAGAAGAAAAATAATAGTTCTTGTTTATGAGTCTTAAGTGTCAGTCCCTGTTCTAAGCACTTTACATGAATTAACTATCTTTTCAACACCCACATGAGGCAGGTACTATTATTGAGGGAAACGAAGGTCCAGAAAGGTTAAATAACTTGCCCAGAGTCACCTAGCTACAAAGTGACAGAGTCAGAGTTTAAACATAGGCAGCCAGGAAGCCAGTCGGGGCTCTGTCACCTCCTTTCCTTCTCAGATTGGAAAGGAAAACGTCATACAAATAATAACAATCAAGTTTACAGAGTTGAGCACTTTTAAAAAGAGGTGGCAACTTTGAGACCACCCAGAGTGAAAGGTTCCTACAGGAAGAGTCATGTTAGGAGAAACCAAATGATGAGTGGGAGTTGGTGTAAGAAAGGAGGCAGGAAGACAGGCTCACCCAGCCGAAGCCCAGGACATGGGAAGGCCTGAAAGGAAAAAAAGAGCACTGCCTCATCCTGGAGTCCTCTTTCTCAAATTCCATATCCATTCATCCAGAAATCATGTTGACTCTACCTGCAAAATATATCCACAGTCCTTTTCCCCAGAGCCACCCTGGAGCTGCCAATGACTTACAGGTGGGCCTGAAGCAAAGACTGGAGAATTAAGAAGACATTCACACCCACAGAGTGGTGGAGATGGGACCAAATCCTGTAGGATATTGCAAGTCCATCAAGAAGTTTGGAACAAGAAAGGCTTCCTGAAGGAAGAGGAGAAGGTTAACAGGGAAGAGAGGGAAGGAACGACATTCCTGGCAGAGGGAACAGCACAGGCCAAGACCCAGAGAAACAGAAAGAACTTCAGTGTGGCTACAGTGGCCTGAGAGGCGAGGAGAGCTGCAAGGCGAGGCAGGAGAGGCTGGCTTGGCCCAGACTCTGCAGAGCCTAACACTAGGCTGAGGAGCCTCAGCCATGTCCCCTGGACACCCTGGCAGCCACAGGTGGTTTTAAACAGGGGAGGGACAGGATCAAATTGTACTTTAGGGAGACCTGTTGGCTATGTCAAGAGGTGACAAGACAGGAGACAGAGACCGGGACAATCAGAACCTATCACTATTCAACCTCTCCTCTGCCTCCACCGTGGTCCTGTCCACCACTGTCTTTGATTTTGACTTGGCAGTAACCTCCTCACTGGTCTCCCAGCAACCATCCCTGCCCCCACAGCACTCCCTCACCATAATGCAGGCAGAGGGACTCTGTGAACACCTACATCAGATTCCGTCCCTCCTCTACTTAGAGCCCTCCTATGGCCCCCAACCCACCCAGGGTATAAGCCAGAGTCCTCCCTGTGGCCCACAAAGCCCTAACTGATTGGCTTCCCTCCACTCCCCTATCGGGCTGTACCATCTACCCCGCAAAGCACTCACTCATGCCACTCCAGCCACACTGGCTTCCTTGGTCTTCCTCACCCACGTGAGGCATCACCCTGCCTCAGGGCTTGCACCGGCTGTTCTCTCTGCCCAGAATACTCTTCCCCCAGGTCCCCACATGACCCTCTCACTCACCTTCTTCAGGTCTTTGCTCATACGTCACCCTCTCAGTGAGGCCTTGCCTCATCATCCTGTTTAAAATTCCACTCCTCCACCTCTCCAGCCCTCCTGCGCCTGCTTCATTTTTCTCCATAGCTCTTAGCTCCCTGACTACTATAAAGGGCTGTCCAGAAAGTATACAGCCATCCAACATGAAAAATAGAGGCATTTGTGGCTAGATTTTTTTCTGGACAGCCCTCATTATAATTTACTTATGTACCTTGCTGATTGTCTCCTGCACAAGGGCAGGGATTTTTTATCTGTTTCACCGGTGACTTGAATAGGGCCTATCACATAGTAGACACATAATAAATATTTGATGAATTATGAATGAGATAGTCAAAGATCCAGGGCAGAGAGCTGTCAGTGGGATGGAAAGGACTTCCCCATCGCTGAAAAGATGGCTACTTTAACTGAAGTGTTTTGCATCTTTCCCCTCGTTTTTTTATCATCTCTCTTTTTCTGTGTCTCTGTCGCTACTCTGTACTCCCTCTTGCCAGGAGACCACCCTGCAGCCCGAGTCCCCAGTATCCCACCTGGCTAGGAAGGTCTCAGCAGCCACAGGGCTGCGGGGTCACGGCCTGGGCACTGCGAGGCTGCCGTAGCTGGCGAAGGGAAGCATCACCATACTGAATACCTGAGCCCATCCTCTCGGGGTCAAGCTCGCCTGCAGGGAAGGGGAGAGATCAGGACGGTCCCTGGGAGACCTCTGGGCCCTGCCTTCCATTCCCATTCTGGTCAGTCAGGGCCTCACCTGAGTCGATCTTGTTCAAGATGGTGCGGGCACACTTCAGGAACGCCTCCTCCACGTTCTCCCCTGTGAGAGCACTCGTTTCCAGGAACATTAGTTCTGGGGGCAGAGGCTCAGAGTATCAGGACCTCAGAAGTCTGTCCCCCTCTTCCCCTCCAACCTTGACCTGCTCTCATTCTGTTCCTCAAGTGTGCCACCTTTGCCCTCACTCCTGGCCTTCCTCCTGCCATGAATGTTCTCCTCCCCAGGTTCTTACCTAGCCCTCTCTTCAGAGCTCAGCTCACACATCTCCTCCAGAAAGTATTCCCTGATCTCCTAGGTCAGGTGCTTCCTCTGGGCTCCCACAGCCCCGTGCGCCTCCCCACGTTGTGAACCCATGGGCTATCTTCACCGCTGTGTCCCCAGCACCATCAAGCAAGGCTCAGGTCCACCACAGAGTCCATCCATCAGTCATGTGACAAGGCCTCACAGTATATTCAGAGCCAGGATTGAAACTCACATCTTTCTTTTTTTTTTTTTTTTTTTGGTATGTGGGTAGCTCCCTGGCTGGGAATTGAACCCAGGCCGCAGCACTGACAGTGCCAGCGCCCAAGCCTTAAGTCACTACACCATCAGGGAACTCCCTGAAACTCACATCTTTCTGATGGCCAAACCTCCTCTAAAACCTGGAGATAACAAACTGGAAGAACGTGGACAGACTCTAAGCCAGCAAACATTTGGCCAATGCAATATTTTCAAATGGATTTGTACTTGCATACCGTTTCATGTGGCTGTCAGTCTTGTCCACTCCCCTAATAACAATGCCTGGTAACATGAGGTCTACCCCATCCTATCTCCTTTATTCACAAAACATGCCTATCTCCTAAGGCCATCAGAATTTGCAGCCTCCACCTGACACCAATATCCTGCACCCTCCCCATGGTGACTAAAACCTTCTTAGCAGCCAATATTAAGTACCTACACTGTCCAGGTGGTGCTGGGGCTTTCCATAGACCATCTCCCTTAATCATCATGCAGGATGTGATGCAGAAACATTGTTAAGCCCCATTTTCCAGAAGAGGAAACTGAGGACCAAAGTGGTCATATGATGCAGATGTAGCAATACTCAGATTTGAACCGGACCTCTAAACCTCCACATTCCCTCGCTGGGCACAGCCATGGAGTCAGAAGGCCCATGGCTCCAGTGGACTGACACCTGCTTCAGCCAGCCAACAGCACAACCCTCACCATTCTCCTGGGCAAAACGGGAAGCTTCCAGGAAAGTGACCTCACGCTCAGGGTCCAGGTCCTTCTTATTGCCACACAGGATGACCACAATGTTGGGGCTGGCCAGCGTGCGGGCATCTGTCAGCCAGGCAGCCAGTGAATTATAAGTCTCCCGGCTGCAAAAGAAAGGAGTTGGGAGGTGTGCGCAGGAGAGTGGCTGCCCAGGCCCCACCCCACCCATGCTGCATACCCACCTAGTGATGTCGTACACCAGCAGGGCTCCAGCCGCCCCTCGATAGTAACTCCGCGTCACTGACCTGTGGGGCCATGGGGACCCAGTCACCCCCGAGGCTGGGGTCTGCCCCAAGACTGCCCCCCTCTGCGGAGAGAGACTGGTGGTTCGGAGGCCCCCCTTCATTGCTGGCCCATTCCCCAAACCCTGGCATGGTCTGGCCTCACTACAATTTCTCTGTTTTGCAGTCTCTATCTCCTGCAATCTCTATCTCACTTTGACTGTGTCCCTGTCTTTCTGTATTTCTTCATTAGTCTGTGTCTTTCCGTCTCCCTTGTATGTGTGTGTGTGTCTTTAAATCTCTATTTCTGTCTCTGATTCTGTCTCTCTCATCGTCACTCTTGCATTCCCATTCATTCATTCAACATTTTCTGTCATCTTCCCTTTGCCCAGTCCTGGCCAACTGCTATGCAATTATATCCAGTTGTCCTTCTCCGTTTCCTGACCATACCCAGGGGTCAAGTCAAGTATATCTTCTCCAAGCTGAAGGGCTCTTCTGGGGAGGCAGTGTCTGGGGAGGCCCCCTTCCCATTGTGGCCCACGGTTTGCATCTGCCTGTGTCACCAGTCTCAGTCCTTCTAGAACTCATGCAATCATTCCACAAGCATTCACTGAGCACTTACTGCAAACCCAGTTCATATCTCCTTCACCCTCTCTCTCTGGCCTCTATGCACTTCACATAGTGAACTAACACATGAGTATTAACTTAGAAGCTACTAAGTGTTGCCCAGGGACCACACTTTTCCATGGACTAGATTCCCTATCTCTCAGATTCAGGGTTTCCATGTGTCTATCTCCTTTTCTGCAGACCTTTCCTGAAGACATACTGTACACTGAGCCCTACCCTATTTTTCTCTCTCCCTCCAACACAGACTTCTCCATCTCTCTGGCTACACCTGCCCCACTCTCCTGTTGCTCTACGTCTCTGTTCTCTTTGTGTCTCCTTATTTCCCTTATCTTTCTCTTCTTCTGTCTTTCTCTCTCTGAGTATGTGTATGTCTTTCAAGTGTCCCTTTCTCTTTGTTTTAGTCACTCTCCATCTCTACCTCCTCATGTCCACCCCAAGCATGTCTTTCTCTCTAGGCCTGCTCTCTCCCTGGGCACAAGTCTCCACCCTTCCAGCCATATGAGTCTCACTACCATAGTCTCTATAGGGTCTGCTGGGCCTCCCTGGGCTTCTCACTATTCAGCATTCTATTTTCTTAGTCTCTTTTACTCTCACTGTCTCTGTCATCCTCTCTCCAGGACTCCTCTCTTTGGCTGAATGTACCTGCTACTCAGCCTCTCTCTTCCTATGCCTTGCCTACCCTCTCAGTGCCTCCTTGCTCCTATTATTGTCTCCGAGTGACTCTACACACCTCTCTCTCCCCCATATTCTCCCCTCTCTCCTCCCTCTCCCCCCAACTCTCTCTCCATGGGAGCCCAGCCCACCTACCGAAAACGCTCCTGGCCAGCCGTGTCCCAAATCTGTAGTTTCACAGTCTTCCCACCCACGTTGACTACCCGAGATCCGAACTCCACGCCGATGGTGTGGTTGGAGTCCTGTTTGACTGGGAGTGGGAGGGCGAGAAGAGGCAGTGCAGGGATTCAGAGGATTCCCTGTCCTGCAAGGCCTCCTCAGCCTGTACAAACTTATTCTCATTGCTGGGGCCACTGAGGCTCAAGGAGGACCAGCAATGGGCACACACCAAGGCAAGGACCAGGCAGCCAGCACCAGAGTTGTACATATGGCCAGCACTACCACTGCCTTATCCCAACCACTGCCCATACCATGCCCATGCCCACCAGTCAGTGCTCCCAAGACCATTCCCAGACACTCACATTTATTCTCAATGAACTGATGAAGGAGACATGATTTGCCAGTTCCTGCACTGCCAATCACCAGGAATTTGAAGAGGAAGTCTAAGCAGATGGGAGCCCAAATCAGGGAAAACCATATGGAGAGAAAGATACAGGGGAAAATATGGAAACCAAAGGCCACCACAGTTACAGGAGAGAAATAGATACAGGCAGAAACAGCAATGTGTAACAACAGTAACAAATAATTCTTATATAATGCTTACCACGTACCAGATATACTTCAAAAGTTCTTTGCTTACATCAACAGCTCACTTAATCCTCAGGAAAACTCTATGTGGGAAGTATACTAATAATTATCCCTACTTTCCAGAGAAGAAAAACTGAGGCCAGAAAGGTTAATTGACTTGCCAGGGGCAGAGCTTGGATTCAACCCCAGGTCAACTGGCTCCAGAGTCCAAGATCTTAGCTATTACATTGCTAAGGCCTCTTGACAGCCCTTTTATCAAGGACTACATTCTAGCTAGCCCTTGACCCTCAAACGAGTTCCTGTCCTACCACTCTCTAACTCATTGACTCCAATCTAGCCTCTGGCTTTCAGTCTGCTCCCTGAAGATGATAAGATGGTTCCCACGTAGGGTCCTTGCCCTTGTTTTCTATGCTTTTCTCTATTTGTGGAATGAACACAGCTCCCTCTGTTAATCAGTGCTCTTTCTACTGCACCCAGTCCTCCCACCTATCCATTCACCCTGACTTTCCATTTCTAAGTTCCTCCTTCCCTCCTCCCTCTGCCCAAGGCACTGGCCCTATTCTCAAACTTAAGCCCCACCCGCTGCCACGAGTCCCACCCGCTAACTTCAAGGACAATTCATCCCCAACTCCATTCCAGAACTCTAAAACCAGATCAATCCCTGGGTCCAGAACATCCCTTCAGGTATCCCTTAGTCCATCAAACTTGACCCCTGCCATTTCAGTCAGCCCCACCCCGTCCATGCAAGCTCCGCCTTGACATAGTAAGGCCCACCCTCTCCCTCACGTCTACCTGACCCATCATGACTGGCTCCCTCAAATCCCGCCCCAAGCCTATTAAACCCACAACCAGACCCTCAGGCTCCGCCCAAGTTGATGAAGCTCAGCCTCAGACCCACTAAACCCCTCCCAGCATCCACTAGGCCCTGCCCCATAATACCAGACCCCGCCCCCTGCTATGTAAAACCCCGCCCCACTCCCATAGGCCGCATCCTCCCTGGGCCCAGACCCCAGCCCCCAGCCTCGGCCCACTATCCTCACCGTAGGTCTCGGCCATGACTCGGTTGCGGCCGCTTAGGGCCGCAATATGGCGCCGCGGCCGCGCCTGCTTCTCGGCTGGCAGCCGCTCCACTCGGGTTGCAGCCCCGGGTTCTTCCTACTCCCGGAGACCGGCGCCGCCACTTCCGCCTCCACCCCCCTCCCGCGCGACCCGCTAGGGCTGCAGGGTACCAGGCCACACTCCT
>PVJL010021818.1:0-10094 GCA_004026885.1 Lyroderma lyra | reverse complement strand
GTAGGTGCCACAAAGCTGTATGGCTGGAAGGGCCACAATAGAAGCAGGGAAACCCAAGAGAAAGAAGTCCTGAATTTTGGTTTTGTAACTTTGGGATGGAGAGGAAGGGTGGACCTGGGATACGCAGCAGGTGAAACCAGCAGGAGTTGGAGGCTGGTTGACTGTGGGAAGAAGGGGCAGAGGAGGGGTCAGGGGTGATTCTCAGGTTTGTATCTGGAGTGACCATGTAGATGATGGTGCCTCTAAATGACAAAGGCACACAGGGGCAGAATGGGAGGTGGGGATCATGAATTTATTGTTTGGGCAGGATACATCAGAGTCATCTTCGGACATCTAAGGGCATAGGTCCAACAGTGAATGGGTATATCAGTTGTAGAGGGGGAAGAATGGAGAGCATTGGAGTAGAGAAAGAGATATGGGTCATCAGTGGAGATTCAGCAGTTGAAACCAAGAGAGCTAGCCAGATGCCCCAGGGAGAATGTGTAGAGCCAGAAGAGCAGATCCAGGATAGCAGTTGCTAAGGCAGAGGTTCCCATTCAAAAAGCTGTTGCCCTGATCAGTCCTCAGGGTGTCTGACCCCACCAACTGCCAACACCCTGCTCACAGCTCTAAATTCCCACCCCTTCCCTCCATTGTGCAACACAAACATAATCATTTTCTTGCATGCCATGACTGAAAAACATTGGGATGCACTGCTTAAGGGACAAGGGGAGAAAATGCAGCCCCAGAATGAGACTGAATCAGATGGGCCACAGTAGGAAAATAAGGGGAGTTCACCATCTCAGAATCCCAAGGGAAAAAGATTCTTGAAAAAAAGCAGAAATAATCATCAATTGTTAAATTCATTGGGCAGATGCAGTCTGATGAGAATTGATACACACCCACAGAGTCTGGACACCAACTAGTTTTTGTTGCCTTTAGTTAAAGAAGAGTCAGTGTGTGGTAGAGGTGGGAGTCAGTCTGTGGTGAGTGGAGGAGTGCCATGAACATGAGAAGGCCCTTACAGGTGCCGATTTCATCACCGTGGCATGTTATAAGGAGAGATGCTGGCTTGAAGTTCGAGTGGGGTTGGGATCAATCAGGGTTATCTTAGTGGATGGGAAAGACACAATATTTTATATTCTCAAGAAGATCCTGTAGGGTGTGGGGGTGTTGGAAAGCAGGGGTTTTACTGGAGGCCAGGAGTACATGAGGGGCCAGGGCAGAACTGTTTTTTCTTTCAGTAGAGATAAGGGGTTTATGGGGATGTGGACCCTATGCAAGGGGAGCACCAGTGGGGAGTGTGTGTGTGGGGGGTGGCAGTCCAAGGAACATGACCTGGTGTCATTAATCTTGTTAAAGAGAAGGGAGGGAGACTTTTCTTGAGAGTAGAAAGCCATGACAACCACCTACAGGTGAGGATGAGTGGTTGGTGACCTGGGGCAGGCATGCCCCTGGCTTACAGTGTATGATTGTGTGGGGCTACCATTGAGCCTGGGACCATGGAGAGGTAGGCATGTGATTTTCCTAGGAGCTCTCACCTACCCAGGTTTCAAAGCAACAGAGGAGAACAGCTGGCCTCTGCTTTTAGCTTGGGCAGTTGCAGGCTGGTTGACCCAGGCCTTTGGGAACTGCTGTAAAGTGTCAGGAGAAAGTGAAGACAGAGCCTGCACATGCACTTGTGAATTAATTCAAAGGCTGAAGTGGAGGCGAAAAGCAAGTTGTCCTCCCATGTCCTCTGAGATCCCTTGAGTGTGTGTCCAGCCTTATGATCAGTGAGTGCCTGAATGGCAGAGAGGAGAATAAACTGGCGTTCCCAGGGCAGAGCTTGCTTCAGGCTACTGGGCAGCACAGACCCTCCTCAGCAAGCTCCTACTTACCCTAGGCTGAGCTGACACAGTGGTCCTGGATGGAGGCCCTCCCAGCTCCCCCTCCCCTTCAGCCCTCCCAACCCCCAGGCTCTGCAGAGGGAGAGATAGAGTGGGGGAAGGGGTCAGCAGCCAATCACATCCCCCACAGCCTTAGTCATCTGCACCTGGTCTAACCAATCGCCTCTGAACAAACAGCTCACTCAGTCTCTGCTCTCTCCTCCCTTCCCTGGTCTGCCCAGCAACAGCAAAAAACAAAAAACAAACAAACAAACAAAAAAAAACAAAAGAGGTTTAAGGAGAAGAGGGAAGCCCTGCAAACAAACTCCCAGCAATGGTAGCAATGGAGCTGGGCCCCAGGCTCACTCTATAGCGTGAGGTTAAAACAATACTTACAGTTCCTGCAGCCCAGGCAAAATGTCCCTAGGGGCCCTCAAGACTGTGCAAGCCCAGCTCTCATGGACAGGAAGTCATATATTACAGAGATCCTGCTCCTTGGAGCCTTGGGCCACAAGCCAATCTAGATCATTCCACAGCTCTGGGGCAGGTCCTGGATTGACAATCTGAATGGCAGAGACACAGTTCTGGGGGAGGAGATGGACATTGAACAAAGAAGCTCACAAATGCCTATTGAACTAGAAACAGTGACAAGGCCTAGGAAGGAAAAGAGCAGTTTGTTACGTAGGATTTATAAGAGGGGCTTGATTTAGACAGGCTTTTACAGTTCGTGTTGATTTGACTTCTTTTTGTTCAGATTTACAATGGCTATTTTATTCATTACTTTGCTCCCAGAGGCCTCCCACCTGTTGAGAAAAATAAGATGTTTGTTATTGATGTGAGTGGCTCCATGCTTGGTATCAATATGAAGCACATAACAAGGACCTTGGGGACCTGTCATAGTGCTTCTTCTATAAAGCTCAGCAAGCAAAGAGTTCTGGAACATTGGTTACCTGGGACCAGAGATTTGTCCTTCCATCCCATCACCCCTGTATCCTACTTACAGGCCTGGGCCTACATATCAGGAGCCTTGTAGACCTGGAGCCACAGAATTTGAGGAACATTGAAACATTGGACTATGGGGCCTGAAACCATTGAGACCCTCAAAACTCCTGTGCTCATAAGGTGAGAGAATTAGAGAACCTTCGAGCTACAGTACTCTGGTACCATTAAACATGAAGAAAAAAATAGGTATTTCAGACTCTGAATCTGAGGTAACAGTTTTTTCATTTTTATTTCTACTTCAAAGTCAGAAAAAAATACAGTGTACTAGCATTATAGTGCTTAGAAACCATACAGTCCCAGGTCCATCTAGACTTACAGGTTGTAACCCTTCAATCAGAACCCTCTTGAAAGAGAATATTGGAGCTATAGGCCAAAGAGATTTTTACTTAGAGTTTAATCTTTCATGTTCTGGAACCATTATTTTGAAACACAGTATTCTGGGGTTCTAGAATTGTTAAGTTTCAAGTGTCCTTTGGCAGTGTGTGTTTTGTACCTTGGAGTTCTGAACCACAAAGTCCATGGGACCTAAGGCTAACTAACTTATGTTTTACCCAAGTGTAACTAAATTGGAAGAAGTGAAGTATTGAAAAGTGTCTCTCTCTAGCTTTCACTGTAGAGGAAGGAATATACCCAACTCCAAACCTTCTAGACTTCCCATCTCATCTAAGGCAGTGAAAAGTTGAGGAGCACTTGTAAAGGTCAAATTCCAGGGATACAGGTACCCTAAAAGACTGAGACCTAATGACAGAACTATGGAATGCTTCCCTTCCTCCACACATTACAACCACATTAACTAAGCTTCTATATAACAATGAGAAGTTTCAGCTGGAAGAACAGAAATCCTACACTCTATTTAAGAAAGAGTATTTAGGGAAACCCAAGACAAAGAGGAGACAAAAATAAGGACCCTATATGAAATTTTAGCTTCTAACACTTGCAATTGACGTAACCAGCAAACACAATTTTACTCTTAGCCAGATGAACGTAAAACCTCACACTGAAGGCCATTTACCTCAGTTCCTTTTACCTGATATAGCATGTCTGGCTTTCAACAAAAAATTTACAAGGCATGATAACAGTAAAAACACAGTCTGAAGAGGTAAGTCAAGCATCAGAACCAGAATGATATGTTAGAATTATCAGCCTGGGAATTTTAAATAACTGACTTACATGCTAAGGGTTCTAATGTGAAAAGTGGACAACATGCAAAAGTAGATGGGTAATGTAAGTAGAGATGGATACCTTAAGAACATAAAAGATAAGTGCTAAAAATAGAAAACACTAATAGGAATGAAGAATGCCTTTGATGGGCTTGTTAGGAGACTGAACATAGAATCAATAAGCTAGAGGATATGTCAATGAAAACTTTCCAACCTGAATAGCAAAGAGAAAAAAAAAAAACAGAATTGAAAACAAAACAAAACAAAACAAAACAAAATATCCAAGAATTGTGTACAATTACAAAAGTGTAACATATATGTAATGGGAATACCAGACGTTTAAGAAAGACAGAAAGTAACAGAAGAAATATTTGAAGCAATAATAGATAGACATTTTCCAAAATAAATGCCAGCCACCAAACCCTATGTCCAGGAAGCTCCGAGAACATTAAGCAGGAGAAATACCAAATAACCCAGATGGGCATATCCTATTCAAACTGCAGAAAATCAAAAACAAAAAGAAAACCCTGGGGTGGGGGAAAGCCGGTAGAAAATACCACCTTACTTATAGAGGAACAAGGATAAAATTTACATCAGATTTCTCTTGAGAAACAGTGCAAGCAAAAGGAAAGTGGGGTGAAATATTCAAAATGTTGAAAGAAAAGGCCTAGAATTCATCTACAGCCGCATTGTCTTTCCAAAGTGAAAGAGTAATAAAGACCTTATGAGCCAAACAAAAATTGAGGGAATAGTTACCAGTAGACCTGCCTCTCACAGGTAAATGTTAGAAGTTCTTAAGAGAGAAGGAAAATGGTGTTGCTCAGATACTTGGATCTACATGAAGAACAGGAAATGTTAGAGAAGGAATAAGTGAAAATAAAATAATTTATTTTTTTAATTAATTGATCTAACAGATAATAGTTTGTTCAAAATATAATAGCAATGATGTATTCAGTGCATACAGTTTATTGGTAAGTGAAATTAATGACAGCAATGGTGTAAGGGACAGCAGGGAGGAATTGGGCATACTCTTACAAGGTACAGATGCTCCTTGACTTACGATGGGGCCACGTATCTGGTAAAACCATCATAAGTTGAAAGTATCATAAGTCAAAAATGAATTTAATATACCTAACCTACCAAACACCATAGTTTAGCCTAGCCTACCTTAAGCATGTTCAGAATACTTATGTTAGCCTACAGTTGGGCAATTATCTTAACCTTCACCTCAAAGGTAATTACCTTCCTCTTCTTCTTACTAGAAATGGGAGACATAGATGAGTGTCTTGTGACATGATGGGATGCAAAAATACAAAACAGAGTATTAAAAAAAAAGCTTGCAACACAGTACACTGTAGAGTATCTGTTATTTACCCTGAAGGTTGCTTGGCTGACTGGGAGCTGCAGCTCACTGCCACTGCCCAGCATCAGGAGAAACTATTGGTCCTCGTATCACTAATCCAAGAAAATATTAAAATTCAAAATTTGAAGTATGGTTTCTACTGGATGAATATTGTTTTTGAACCATTGTAAAGTCAAAACATCTTAAGTCAAACCATTGTAAGTCAGGGACCATCTGTACTTGCACTATACAAGCAGCTGTAGAGTGTGATTTGAAAGTTGGCTTGCATTAGTTGTAAAGGCATATTGCAAACTCTAGGGCAACTACTAAGAAAAAATTTTAAAACATAATAGATATGCTAAGAGATAAGAGAAAATGGGGTCATATAAAACATTCAATTGAAAACAGTGAAGGCCTAAAAAGAGTGAAAGACAAAAAAAATTTATGAGGGCAATAAATAGAAATCAGTTTAAATATGGCAAATATTAATCTAACTACATCAGTAATTACTTTAACCATAAATGGCCTAAATACACCAATTAAAAGACAGAGACTGTCAGTGTTGATTAAAAAACAGACAAAAAGCAAGTGCCAATTATATGTTATATACTCGTACAAGAAACCTATTTTAAAATATAAAAACACAGAGTAAAATTAATAGGATGGGGTAAAGATGCACCATGCTAAAACTAATCAAAAAGAAAGCTGGAGCAGCTTTCTTTGATTTCAAACAAAATAGACTTCAGAGCAAGTAAATTATCAGGGATAAAGAGGTGCCTTGTATAATAAAAAAAAGAGTTGATTCTCCAGGAAAACATAGCAGTCCTTAATGTGTATGCACCTAACAACAGCACATCAAAATACATGAGGCAAAAACTGACAGAGCTTCAAGGAGAAATAAATCAATCCACTGTAATAGAGACTTCATCTCCCCTCTATCAGAAACAGACAGATCCGGCAGGCAGAAAATCATTAAAGACATAGTTGAACTGAACAGCACCATCAATCAATTGGATCTAATTAGCATCTACACAATACTTTAACCAACAACAGCACAATACACATTTGCCTCAAGCTCACATGGAACATTTGCCAAAAGAGACTATATCATATGCCATAAAACACACCTTAACAAATTTAAAGGAATATAAATGATATAAAGTATGTTCTCAAACCAAATGAAATTAAACTAGAAATAAGTAACAGAAAGATAGCAGGAAACCTCAACATAATAGGAGATTAAACAACATACTTCTAAAACAACCTGTCTCTGGTTAACAAGAGGTTCTCAGAAAAGACCATCCTCTATGTCTCAGCCCTCTCAATACAAACAAGAATATGGTGCTCAGCTCCCTATCCTAGAATGTGTGACCTATTCCCTGATTTTATTCTATGGCAGGAAGGACTCTGATCCATTTAGAAGCATTCAAGTCATCTTCTATCAGTTTAAGATGTAGAGAAAGGTGGGCCACTAGTGTCTTTCCTGTGGTTTCTGGAATCCATACCAATATAATGGGTGGAAGGTATAATGTCATGCTGGAAGTCACTGGATTTAATACCTCCAAAATATAGTTTTCAGTCCCTGGTCCACCAATGATTAGCTGTGTGACCTTGAGCAAATCACTCCACCCCTCTGAGCCTCAGGGTCATTCCTTGTAAAAGGCGGGGGTGGGGAGATAATAGTATCTTCCTTATTGTGTTGCCCTGAGGATTAAATGAGCTTATGCATCTAAAGTATTTAGCACAGTGCCTGGAACATAGCAAGTGTCCTATAAATGGTACCTAATACTAGAACCTATACACCTGAAACTCCTATGTGCCTACCCCTATGCTAAGTACTGTCATGGAGAAGGGAGCCAAGAGGAAGAAGCATTCTAAGCCCTGTTCTCAGAGGGTGCAGTATCTGGATGGAGAATGAAAATATTCCACATAAGCCATTCGGTGAAAAGTCTGAGACAGGGGGAGTTCCCTGATGGTGTGGTGGCTTAAGGCTTTGGCGCTTGCGCTGTCAGTGCTGCGGCCTGGGTTCGATTCCTGGTCAGGGAACTATCCACATACCAAAAAGCAAAAAAAAAAAAAAAAAAAAAAAAAAAAAAAAAAAAAAAAAAAAAAAAAAGTCTGAGACAGGGAATGTCTGGGTCAGAAGGGCATGGGTCAGAATAAGCAATAAAGGGAGGGCTTCCCAGAGAAGGACCAACTGAAGGAGTAGTGAAGATATGAATAAATAGAGGGGAAGTGGGAAGGTCTGTTATCTAAAGGACACAACAGGAGCACAGTTGTGGAGACAAAATGGAATCTGGGTTATCTGGGGGCTGGTGAAAAGACCAGCCTGGAAGAAACAGAGGGTGAGGTTGAAGAACAGATTAGATGAAACAGAACTAAAGCATGCAAAGTCATTGAAAGATAGCTATAAAGACATGGAATCATAAAGCTCTTAAACTTTGGGGTCCTAGGATCATTGAATCCTGGGTCATGGGGTCCAAGGACCATAGAACACATGAATCCTAGCATTCTGAAGGCATAGAGCTTGAATCTTCCAGACCATCACTGTCCAACAGAACTTTCTTGATGACAGAAATGTTCTAAAATTCTGAGGTCTCCGATACAGTAGCCACTGGCCACATATGGTTATTGAACACTGAAAATGTTCAATAGCTACTGCAAGTGAAGAAGCATAATTTAAAATTTTCTTTCATTTTAACTAATTTACATTTGCATTTAAATGTAAATTAGTTAAAATTTACTCCATGTAGCTAGAAGCTACTAGTGGACAGTCAGTTCTGGGCTTTGGGCCATAGAGCCCACAGGGCATTTTGACCTGAAAATCCTAGACTTACAGAGTACTAGAGTCAGAGAGTCTTAAAACCATACAACATTTAGACCTCAGTACCTTGTATAGAAAGAGCCTTTCAGTCTTGAGCAAGACCTCAAGTCTTGGCCCATCTCCTTCACTTTATCCATACCCCACAGACTATAAAAGGGCATGGAGGTGATACTTGGTGACCTGCGTGCCAATGACTACTTCAACATCATCTCCTTTTCTGACATGGTTAGTGTCTGGAAAGCTGGAGGCCCCATCCAGGCCACCATCCAGAATGTCCAGTGCCAAGAACTACCCGGGTCACTTGGAAGCTGACCCACCCAAATGGACAGGCAGGTTGAGGTGATGTGTGAAATTCTTAAAAGGCTTCCTGCATTCCTCCATCCACCTCATTCTCACAATGCCTAGAATATCATTGTTACATACTTAGAAGAATTTGCTAAGAGATTTTTTTTTAATCAATAATCTGGATATTTATTTCCAAACATTTGAGCAAGTTGGCTGCCGTGATTCTGGCTTTGAGCAATCCTCGCTTAGACAATTACTGAAGTCTCCCCTGCCACCCCCACCCCCCGCCACCGCCTCCTGTCAACTCAACTCTTTCTTTCCCTGTAGCGTGGAGGTAGGGGTGCTATCCTTGGGGAGCTGCCAATCTAACTAATGAATGAGACATCCCCCAAGGAAACAGGCAAAGCACAGTCTGATCCAGGGAGTGATAAAAGCCAAGGACATATGGGCCCCACTCTCAGATCTCAGGAGAGCCTGTGTGGGAATGGGGGACTTGAGAAGGATAAGCAGCAGAAATAATCTGAGCAAAGATGAGGAGATATGACTGAGCCTGGGAGGTTGGTGAGGGACCCAATGTGTCTGCAATGGGGGTAGATGTAACTAGAAAAGATGGTCTCACAGTCTGCTCCCCAGTTAGGGACCGGCATCAATGCAGCTCTGTGGGCAGCTGCTTCAGGGCTGAACCATAGCAACCAGGAGCCTGGGAGAGGCTCTAGTGTGGGGAAGATCTCTCTCATCATCTTCTTAACAGATGAGGAGCCCTCGGCCAGCATGACAACCTCCAGTGTAATCCCCTCCAAGGTCTGTCAGGCGCTGGCCAACAGGGTGTCCCTTTTCAGCTTGGCCTTTGGGTTTGATGCTGACTTCCCACTGCTGCATTGCTTGTCTCTGGAGAACTGGGGAGCAGCCCGGTGAATATACAAGGACACCGATGCAGCCCTATAACTGGAGGAACTTTATGCAGAGATCCCCATGCCCGTGCAGACGTTCAACTGGATTACCTGGGTGGCTTGGTTGGGGCCTACCCTTGGGCCCTTTTCCCCAACTATGTTGGTGCCTCAGAGCTGGTGGTGGCAGGCCTGGTGCTACCAGGTGAGCAAGAAGTGGGCATTCAACTTGCAGCCTATGGCCCTAAGGGTCAGCTTCTTGTGGACTTCCACAGTGAGATGGCCACCAACAGCAGCCAGAAGGCCTTTGGTTGCCCAGTTGAGCCAGCCCCAGTGTAGCCCACTTCATCTGCCGCCTCTGAGCCTATGTCATCACCTGAGAATGGCTGGAAGCATGTTTCTGAGCTCATGACACCACCCTCGCCACCTGTTACCTGTCAAAATCCTTGACCTATCCCTTGAATTCAACTTTGTCACACCTCTGACTTCACTGGTCATGGTGTCCAAGGTCTCTGCCAAATCAAGGCTTATGAAACCAAAGTTCAACTTATCCTCAACTGCTCCTGCTTCTACAAAGAAGATGACCAATTTCAAGGAGTTGGAGCCACTGGGTCAGAGCCCTAGTACCCTATCCACCTCAGGACACCCAAGGCCCAAAATTCTAGCACAACATGATTCTGGCACCTTGGCTCAGCCAACTCTCAGGACAAAAATCTGCTGCCCTTGAGCCCTCAAATTCCAGTGCCC
>PVJL010021817.1:0-10083 GCA_004026885.1 Lyroderma lyra | reverse complement strand
TTTTTGTTAAATGTTTTTTTCTGAATCTGTTCAGATTTTTCTCTTTTCTGTTAATATTAGGGGAGATCCAAAAACCCCAGAATTATCTTCTGGAGTGTGGGCCCCTTGTAATACAGGTCTCCCTTGCTAGGTGAGTGTTCTAGAAACTCACCTGTACCAGCTGGGATTGTGTGAGAGGATGCATTCAGCTTCAGAGAATCTTTTTTTGGATACTCATTATTGAATGCATTTGCCCATTTCATGATGGGCGATTTACATGAACAACGTGTGGCTTGACAATGCACCTGCCTACACTGCACTGAGTATTCAGCCATTTTGACCAAAAATTGCATGACCCCCATGCCCCATCCTCCCTATTTAATTGATCTCACCCCGAGTGACTTTATTTTGTCACACAGGTTGAAAAAAGTGCTCAAAGGGAAATGTTTTGCTGATGTAGAAGAGGTGAAACAAAAAATAGCAAATGCACTAAAAGGCATCAAAATCGACAAGTTCAAACACTGTTTTTGAGCAGTGAAAAAAGCACTTCAACAGGTATATTTCATCAAATGGAAAGCACTTTAAACATGACTGAAATTTAAACATCTAAGAATAAATATACAATTTGCTATAAATAAATTTCAGTTCATTTGGATTTCCCTTCATGTACTCAACTGTGAAAAAGAATGAAATCTTGCCATCTGCAACAACATGGAGGGACCTAGAGGGTATTGTGCTTAGTGGAGTAAGTCAGACAAAGACAAGTACCATATGATCTCATATATATGTTGAATCTAAAGAATAAAACAAACAAATAAAACAGAAACAAACTCATAGAGAACTTTTTTCTCATTTATTTTTATTTTTCAATTACATTTGATATACAATATTATATTGGTTTCAGGTTATAGCATAGTGATAAGACATTTATATAACTTACCAAATACTTATTCTGATACATTTGGTTCCCATTTGACACCGTATATAGTTATTACAATGTTATTGACTATGTTCCCTATATAGTCAACAAGGATGAAGTTTATATCCTTGTGACTATTTTGTGACCATGAATTTCCATTAATACCTTATGATTTATTTTCCTATTTCACCCACCCCTCCCATTCTCCTCCCTTCACCCAAACAAATCTAGTACCCATCTGATGCCACCCATGCAACATTATTGACTATATTCCGATGTTTTACCCTATATCCCCATAGCTATTACTTTGTAACCACCAAACTAAACTTCCCAATCTCTTCCTCTTATTTCATCCCCTCCCCCAACCTTCCTCCCATCTAGAAACAAACCAAATGTTTTCTATATCTATGGATAACTTCCTGTTCTACATATTTATTTTATTCTTTGGATTTCACTTATAAGCAAAATAAACTTACATCTGTCTTCCTCTGACACTTCACTCAGTGCAATACTCTTCATATCTTTTGATTGGAGCTTTTAATCTATTTAAATTGAAGTTAATTGTTGATTTGTACTATTGCCATTTTGCTGTTCATAATTTTGATTTTCCTCCCACCTTAAAGCAGTCCCTCTAAAATTCCTTGTATATTGGTTTTTTGGTGATAAACTCCTTTTGCTTTCTCTTGTCTGAGAAGCTCTTTATTTGTCCTTCAATTTCAAATGATAGCCTTGCTGGGTAGAGGAATCTTGGTTGTAGGTCTTTGCTTTTTATCACATTGAATATTTCTTGCCACTCCCTTTTGGCCTGCAAAGTTTCTGTTGAGAAATCAGCTGACATCTTATGGGAGCTCCCTTGTAAGTGTCTAGGTGCTTTTGTCTTACTACTTTTAGGACTCTCTCTTTGTCTTTAAACTTTGCCATTGTAATTATACTGTGTCTTGGTGTGGGCCTATTTGCGTTTATCTTGTTTGCGACTCTGTGCTTCCTGGGCTTGTATGTCTGTTTCCTTTGCCAGGTTAGGGATGTTTTCAGTCATTATTTCTTCAAATTGTTTCTCAATTCCTTGTTTTCTGTCTTCTCCTTTTGGTACTTCTATGATGAGAATGTTGTTGCACTTGATGTTGTCCCAGATATCCCTAAAACTATTCTAAATTTTTTTTGGATTCATTTTTTCTTTTTGCTGTCCTGGCTGGATGTTTTCTGCTGGTTTGTCTTCCAATTTGCTGATTTGATTATCTGCTCCATCCAGTCTGCTGGTGATTCCTTCTATTGCATTTTGAATTTTAGTTACAGTATTCTTCATTTCTGATTCATCCTTTTTTATGGTTTCTATGTCCTTCTGCATGCTTGCTTTCTCTCTGTTGAAGTTATCATTAAGTTCCTTGAGCATTTTTAAAATCATCATTTTGAGCTCTGTACCTGATAGGTTGCTGCCTCCATCTTGTTTAGTTGTTCTTCTGGAATTTTCTGCTGTTCTTTTATTTGAGACATATTTTTCCCTCATTTTGGATACATGTCTGTATTTGTTTCTATGTATTAGGTAGATCTGCTACATCTCCCAGTATTGCTGGATAGTCTTATGTAGTAGGTGCCCTATGGGGCCCTGACACTGTATCTCTGGTCACCTGTGCTGGCTGCTCCTGTAAATTCTTTTTTGATACCAGTGTTGTGCCTGGAGCTACTCAGCAAAAGTCTGAAAGCACACCAGTGCTGGTCACCACCAGCCTGAGTCTTATGGACTTAAATAGCTTTCCAAGGAAGACTGCAATGTGGATGGTGCTGGCTGCTCATCAAAGTGCCTCTGGTGTTGGTGGATTTGGGTGAGGTGAGGTCCCAATGAGTCAGCAGGGTGGAGCAAGTAAAGCTCTACAGGCCAGTCAGGTTCAGATTTGGCTGTGTTGGGATTGGTGTAATGCAGGAAAGATGGTGCCCACCAGCCAGCTTCATGGGAAGAAGCTGCACCCAGGAAAAATGTCACCTGTCCTCCAGTTTTTGATCCAAAGCCACACACTTCAATCTGCCCTCCACATCCTCCAATGCCCTCTGCATCCCTTTTTCTCTAATGGAGCTCAGGGTGAGTGAGTACCTATGAGTGACTGAGTCTGTGCAGGCACTTTCAAGGAACATCTGGGTTTCCTACAGACTTCTGTCCCAACTGGGTGGTTGGAGTCATCATTGTTTTTTAGTCAGATGTTGTGAGGCTCCTCTTCCCAGTACCAGTGCTCCAGGTTAGGGAACCTGGAATGGGGCTGGAGTCTCTTGTTCCTCTTGGGGGTACCTCTGCTGCTGAGATATCCCTCCTGACTCTCTACTGCCACTGGAGGTTTGGCTTCTTTCATGTCTATGCCCTTCTTACCAGTCTGCAGTGGCCTCCATGTTGGTTGTTCAATAGTTTAGTTGTAATTTTAATGTGTTCATAGAGCAAAGCAGATACAGTGTTTACCCACTCCACCATCTTAGATAGAGAACATTTTGATGTTTGCCAGATGGGAGAACAGTTGGCGGTATGGGTGATAAAGATGAAGGGATTAAGAAATACAAATTAGTAGTTATAAATAGTCATGGGGCTGTAAATTACAGCATGAGGAATTTAGTCAATGATATTGTAATAACTATGTTTAGTGTCAAATAAATATTAGATTTCTTGGGGTTATCACTTTGTAAGTTATACAAATGTCTAGTAACTATGTTGTACACCTGAAACTAATATAATATTGTATGACAACTACAATGGAAAAATAAAATATTAAAATAAACCAAACAATTGTTGGATTTTTAATTTTTTTTTCCTGAAGCCAATTTTCATGCTTCTCTTATCAGCTTGTGTTTCAGCTGGATAAAAATATCTCTTTGAATCCTGACAGAGGTTTGACTGTTTTTGGTTTCTTTAAGGGCAGGTTTCCTTGCAGAAGTGGTTGCAAGGTGATTTCTTTTAGCTTCCAGAGAGTCAAGTTTATAATACCCTGGGATCTTAATAATAGCTAAAGCAGTAGATAAAAGTAGAGCATCCCATAATTCATGAATATATGAGACATTTCTAATTTTAATTTGACTGAAAGTAAGGAAGCCATGTTACTTTCATAACATTTGAAAATCATAAGTGACTCTGAAGACATATCTACTGTCAGTATAAATGTTGACACTTTTTAGCTTTTGGCTAAAAATAAGAGTGAAGGCATATCATTCAGCCTGTTGGGCTAAAGTAGCCAGAGGTAAAGTTGCTGTCTTGATGACTTAAAGAGGAGTTAAAATAGGATGCCCAGCACAATACTTACTATTTTTACTTTTAAAATATTAATCAGCTATAAAGCATGAGAAGTTAAGATTACCCAGAGGAGGTCCTCACAGATCATTACAAGGAGTCAGGGGGTGACTTATCAGTGTTAGGGGGATAACAATGTTGTTCATTTTTCAAAGGTCCTGAACAAACCTCCACCTTGTCTGTTGGACTTTTTTACAGGTAAAATGAAAGTGTTGCAGGGCATAGTACAGGGATAATAAGGTTTTCAGTTTTATAACCATCTTTTATTGGCTTTATATCTTGAAAGTTCTCTTTACTTAAGAGTTATTAATTAATTATGGGAGGTTTTGAGGGATTGATCTGAATATGAATAGGAGGTACACTATGGATTATGCCAATATCAGTTGAAGATTTTGCTCATAGAGATGACAGTTGATTCATAGGAATAAATGATTCAGCTATAGTGCTATCATAAATGGAACAAATGAAAGATGTTGAATTAACAATTCATTCACCAGATCGGACATTCTAACAGTTACTGTCAAATTCAAAGATTACTTCTCCCTTTCAGGAGAAAACAACTCACTAAGATTGAATCATGAAGAAATAGAAAATCTGAACAGACAAATAATGATTAAGGATATTGAATCAGTAATAATAATAACAAACTCATAACAAAGAAAAGCTCAGGACCAGATTGTTTTACTGTAAATTATACCCAATATTTAAAGAAAAATTATTATCAATCCTTTTTAACTCCTCCAAAAAGTTGGAAACTCATTTTGCATGATCAGTAAAAACCAAATACCAAAACCTGACAAGGACACTACAAGAAAAGAAAATCATAGGTCAATGTTCCTGATGAAGTGGTTGCAAAAATCATCAACAAAATACTAGGAAACTAATTCAAGAGCCCATTGAAAATATTGTACACCATAATCAAGATGGTTTTATCCTTGGGATTCAAAGATTGTTCAAGATACATAATTCAATAAATGTAGCACATAGTTTTAACAGAATAAAGGATAAAAACCACATGATCATCTCAATAGATGCAGGAAAAACATTTGACAAAATTCAATATTCTTTCATTATAAAAACTATCAACAAATATGTGTAGAAGGAATGTACTGTTACATAATAAAGACAAAATAAAACACACCTACAACTAATAGGATCCTCAATGTATAAAAATTTCAATATTTTTCTGTTAAGATCAAGAACAAGACAGAGATGCTCACTCTGGTCACTTATATTCAATATAGTAGTGGAAATCCTAGCCAAAGAAATTGGGCTAGAAAAAATAAATAAAAGATTGAAAAGGAAAAAGTAAAATTATCTCTCTTCTCAGATGACATGATCATAGATAGGAAATCTTAGAGACTCCTTCAAAGAACTGTTAGAACTAATTTAAAACTTCAATAAAGTTCAGGATATTAGATACAAAATTAGCATGCAAAAATTAGTTGAATGTACACACTGATAATGAACTATCTGAAAAGAATTTGAGAAAGCAATTCTTGGTTTCAGTACATAATTGACATATACGAACACACCTGTGTACGCATGTGTGCACGCAGGTGGACAGGCACTACTACTTTCGCTGTGTTCCAATAATTTTGATATGTTGTATTTTCATTGTCATTAGTTTCTATATATTTTTAAATGTCTTTTTTATTTGTTCTTTGATCCAATCAATTTAAAAAATATGGTGTTGTTTAATCTCCATGTATATGTAGTTTTTTTCTCATTTCTTTTTGATCTCCAATTTCAAAGCTTTGTGGTCTGAGAATACACTTGGTATGATTTCAAACTTCTTGAATTTGCTGAGGCTACTTTTGTGTCCCGGCATATGGTCTGTCCTTGAGAATGTTCCATGTGCACTAGAAAAGAAGGTATAATTTTTTTTTTTTTTGCTGGATGAAGTGTCCTATAAATGCCAATTATGTCCAGTTGCTGTAATGTGTCATTTAGAGCTGATATTTCCTTATTTATTTTGTTTGCATGATCTGTTAATGGCTGTTAAGTGGGTGTCTAGATCTCCTACAATGATTGTGCTTTTGTCAGTTTCTTTTTTCAAATCTGTTAGTAGTTGCTTTATATATTTTGGTACTTCCTGATTGGGAGCATATATATTAATTAGTGTCAAGTCTTCTTCTTGTTGTATTGTGCCTTTTATCACTATGTAATGTCCATCCTTTTTTCTTGTTATCTTTTTTAACCTGAAGTTTGTTTCATCAGATATCAGTATGGCAACTTCTGCTTTTCTGTGGTTACCATTTGCTTAGAGTATTGTTTTTCATTCTTTCACTCTGAGCCCGAGTTTGTCCTTAAGGTTAAGATGTGTCTCTTGGAGATAGCATATAGGTGGGTTTTGTTTTTTAAACCAGTCTGCTACTCTGTGTGTTTTTATTGGTGAGTTTAGTCCAATTTAGAGTGATGATTGATATATGAGGATTTCCTATGACCATTACTTCCTTTTCTTTATTTTTTTAAATTTTTGTTTCTTTTTTGTTGTCCCAACTCTATTATATTTATTCTGATATTTTGTTTCAGGTCAAAGAGACTCCTTCAGTATTTCTTGGAGTGCTCATTTTGTGCTGGTAAATTTCCTCAGCTTCTGTGTGTCTGAGAATGTCTTTATTCCTCCTTCATATCCTAAAGAGAATTTTGCTCGACAATTTATTCTTGACCTGAAGTTTCTCTCTTTTAATATTTTCAATATTTGATCCCACTCACTCCTGTCTTGTAGAGTTTCTGCTGAGAAGTCTGATCCAAGCCTGATGGGTTTACCTCAAAAGTTTATAGTTCTTTTTTCTAGATGCCTTGAGAATTGTCTCTTTGTCTTTGTTTTTTGACATCTTCAGTACAATGTGTCTTGGAGGAGATCTGCTGTGGTCTAGGTATGTAGGAGACTTATTTTCTTCTTGATTTTGGGGTTCCAGATCTTTCCATAAGTTTGGAACATTCTCATCTACTATTTATTTGAGTACGCTCTCCATAGAGTGCTTTGCTCCTTCTTCCAGTCCTCTTATGTTGGTAGTGTTTTGTCTCATGGAGTCAGGTAGTTCTTTCAATCCTTTTGGTTCTGTATTCCCTACCTTCCTCTTTCTGAGATGTTTCCATGTTCCAATCCTTAATATTACTAATTCTTTCCTCCATCTCTTTGGCCTTGTTTTCTATGGCAGTTATTTCATTTCTCACTTCTTTTATTGTATTATTTATCTCTAGAATTTCCATTTAATTCTTCCTTATGGTTTGAATTTCTTTGTTAAACTGTTCCTTTTGTTCATGGATTTCCTTTCTGAGATCATTCATCTCAGCTATGGTGTTTTGCCAGTGTGTTTTCATTTCTCTAAGAGCCTTTAAAATCGTTATTTTATATTCTTTGTCAGTTCATAAATTTCTAGATCTATAAGATATTTTTCTGAAAGTTTTTTCATCTTTCTGAATAGATTTGAGGTACTCATGTTGTCTTTTGTGTTCTTTTTTCGTCATGATGGTTTTATTTCCAGCAAAGGCAAGAGATCACTTTATTTCTCTGATTAGTATTTTTTATGGTGTCTTTCTATAAAGCAGACACTAGGGGGTGCTTTGGGGGGCAAATTTTGGGAGATAGAGGAGGTGTTTAAGCTGTATATCCAGTCTCCACTGGCATTTGGAGGTTGGGGGTTGTGGTCCGTGGTCTCTGCTTCATGCAGTTTGTTGGGGAAGCTGGGGGAAGAGGGGGAGGCCAACAAAATGCAAGCTGATATTGCTCTGCCTCCTGGGCTTTGTTGGGAAAGCTGGGGAAAACAGGGGAGGCCAATAGGATGCAGGCCAAGGCCGCTCACATTGGTTGGGATGAATTCTGTCAAATCCGCCCATGTCCCCTTTCCAGTGCTTAACCTCCTGCCTGTGTTTCAGTGATATCTTTCCACAGCAACCACTTCAGGCAGCATTCACGAGCATGAGCCCTGAGTGAAGCATGAACACTAAATGTGAACATGGCATGCACGCACACCACGAGGGGGTGTGCCACAGGAGGGGGATGTGCGTGCTTCATGAGCCACAAGAGTGATGCGAGGGTGATGCACACTCACACAACAAGCCAAAGGGAAGAACTTAGAGCTTTAGTGCTTCAGAGCTTGGTTCCCAGGCTTTGTCTCCAAGATCCTGCTTTCAGGTCAACTCCCTCATGGTCTCCTCACCACTGCTCTGGCATCCACTCTTGTTGCCTCTTGGCCTACCTGCTCCTCTATATCATGCCACTCCCTTATTTCTTTCAAATTTCTTTAGTTAGCCATGGTAGTGTCGGGTTGTGATCCGTCTTGGCTCCCTCCCTTCTCTACTGCTTGTCCCCCTTTCTGCAACCTTCAGGTGTTTTCTTGCAGTGTGTAGATCTCTCAGTTGTCCCTGTGCCATTCAGGGCTTTCTATGTTGTATCCTGGATTGCCATTTAATTGCATTTTCTGAGACCTTTTAGGATCCTCCTCTTTGGTCGCCATCTTGCTGATCTCTATTTAATCTGTTTTATTTTTAAATTTTAATTTTTTAATGACTCTCAAAATACATGAAGATTTTTTCCTTCTTTCATATATTATAAAATGCCTTTCACCTAAAGAAGTACTCATTACTTTTTGAGTAAATGAACAGATATACATCACCAATTTCTTAATACAATTTGTAAAGAATGTTAATGCAAAAAAAGATAAAATATGCACTCTGCAAATTTATCTAAAGTGTATTCTTGATATTAAAAAATAATATTTCAAGTTTATTTTATATTTTAATTGTTAAATTTATTGTGGTGACATTGATTTAGCAAAAATTACATAGAATCCAGGTGTACAATTCTACAGAGCATTGTCTATGTGTTGCATTATGTGTTCACCACCCAGAGTCAGTTCTTTCTATCATATATTTGCCTCCCTTTCCCTTCTCTTTCACTTCCTCCCCCTGACCCTCAGGTGACCCCTAAACTATTGACTGTGTCCATGAATTTTTGTTTTTTTTGTTGCTTTTAGTTTCATATTCCACATATGAGTGAAATCATATGGTTCTTATTTTTTTCTGTCTCGCATATTTCCTTAGCATTATGATCTCAAGACCCACCTATTTTGTTACAAATAGCAGTATTTCATCTTTTATTATAGCTGAGTAATATTCCATTGTGTATATGAACCACAGTTTCTATTTTTAGTCATCTACCAAAAAGCATTTTGATTATTTTCATGACTTGGTCATCGTAAACAGTGCTACAATGAACATTGGGGTACATAAGTCTCTGCAGACTAAGGGTTTCAAATTTTGTGGGTAGATACCCAGAAAGGGGATTGCTGGGTCAAATGGTAAGTCCATTCCCAATTTTCTGAGGAACCTCCACACTGTCCTTCATAGCGGTTGAACCAATTTGCATTCCCACCAGCAATGTGCAAGGATTTTTTTTCACAGCCCTCTTCAGCTCTTGTAATTCCTTGTACTGTTGAAAATAGCCATTCTAACAGATGTGATGCGGTATCTCATTGTCCTAAAAGCTAATGAAGTTGAGGATTTATATATATATATCTTCATGGGTGAAGTGTCTTTTCAGGTCCTCTGCTGACTTTTAAATGTGATTATTTGTTTGTTTTTGAGTCATATGAGTTCTCTATATATTTTGGATATTAGCCCTGCATCAGAAACATTGTTTGCATATCTTTTTTTCTCATTTCCTTGGGTGTCTTTTTGGTTTTTTCATGGTTTCTTTTGCTGTGCAGAAGCCTTATACTTTGATATAGTCCCCTTCATTTACCTTTGCTTTTGCTTCCCTTGCCTTAGAGGTCAGGTTCATGAAGTCCTCCCTGAATCCAAGGTCTATAAGTCTAGTACCGATGTTTTGTTCTATGCAGCTTATTGTTGTGGGTCTTATGTGGAGGTCTTTAATCCATTTTGAGTTAATTTTGGTATATGGTGACAGTTCAAA
>PVJL010021816.1:0-10084 GCA_004026885.1 Lyroderma lyra | reverse complement strand
AAAAACAAAGAACTGCGTGATTTCACTCATATGCGGAATATAAAACTGAAAGCAAAGAAAAAAAGAAATGAACAAACAAATAACCCATGGACACAATCGATAGTTTAATGTTTATTTGGGACGAGTGGGTTAGGGAGGGGAGAAAGGGGAGGGGGTGGGGAGGAGGCGGGGAAGCTAAATATAAGGTGATGGAAAGAGAAGTCACATTAGGTGGTGAACTTATTATACATCAAGTTGACAATGCACTGCAGAATTGTATGCCTGAAACCTATGTAATCCTTGCTAACAGATGTCACCCCAATAAGTCTAACAATAAAAATGAATTTAAAAAAAAAAGAGGTTAAACTGAATCTCTAAATAAAGATCACAAAATGGATGAGCATGTTCAGTAGTGTCACATTGGGTGAAAAAAAAAAAAAAGGAAATCTCCAGGACCAGAAACGGAGTGTGTTTATTGCTAGGGTAGTAAGAGGAAGTAGTACTATAGTGCCCCATGGTGGTGGTAGTGGCGTTTTACCCCCAAGTAAGGATAGGAGATCCTGCCCTTGAATAGCACAGAGCTGTAATTAAGCCCCTTGTATACAGCTGGAGCACTGAAAGGCTGCATTGTGTATGAAAATGGAACTAGAAAAACTAAACTCATGAGCTCAGAAAGCAACAAGAAAACATATTGTGTGCCTAGGGCAGAGGACGGGAGAGTAAAATAGTCCATGAGAAGTAAAGCCCTGGGAATGAGCCAAAAGCAGGTATGAAGTCTGAATGTACACTGCCTGTGTGGCACAGAGTCCACAAGGTAAGAAAATAAAAATGGGTCTAGGGAACCAGCAACAGAAACCATGGCGTTGCTTGGAAGAAATATTTTGACAGCTATGGCACACGGGATTCCAACAGAAGCACAATCTCTGCTAAAGGTAAGCTCAATATAAAGTTACCAACCACATGAGGAAATGAGGCACCATGTGGGAGAATCAGGAGAAATAAGATGGTTCAAAGACTTCTGATAGTTTCAGAAGAAGAGAGGGCATCCCAGAAGAAGAAATGCTTAAGAATTTTCCATAACTGAAGAAAGACATGAGTCCTCAAGTTGATTAAAACTCTTAAATTCGGAGAAGTTCAAATAAAACAAATCCATACCTAGATGCATTGTGGAGAATCTTCAAAACATTAAATGAAAGAGAAAAACAACTGGAGGCAGCAGGATACCTAAGAAAGAACAACAGTTAGGCTGGCAGCAAACCTCTCAACAGCCAAACTGAGCCCAGAAGACAATGAAATAACACCTAAAATAAGTCCTAAAGAAAAATAGCTGACAATTGATCATTTATTTGGGGTAAAGGCAAAACAAAAGATATGGGAAAATCAGAGTTTACTATTCACGATTCCCTCTGAACTAACAATGATGGGTATAATTTAGTGAGAAGAAAACTGAGGTCAAAGAGAAGGAATGCTGAGCAAATAAATTAGAAAAAAGGTGTGATCAATCTAAGTAAAGGCTGAGTACAAAACAATAAAGATGAATCCTCAGGTGGAGTTAAAAACATGGCAGAACTAACATAGCTTATAATAATAATAGCAAGAATGTGGAAACAGAAATTGGAGCTAAAACACTTAAAGATCTTTGTGCTGTAGGATACGAATAAAGATACTGACTAAATTTAGACTTTTTAAAAAGATGCAACATGCAAACCAGTAGAGAGAAGGAAAAAAAAAAGTAATAAAAAGAGCCCAATAAATCTAATTGAATGTAGGAAAAGAAAAGAAACAAAGAAAAATACACGGTAAAAAATTTTAAAGATGGTATAAGAAAGCGTGAGTTTATCAATAAACTTAAGTGGATTAAACCCACTTATTTTGAGATATTCTCAGATAAAACTTTTAAAATTCAGTCATAAGTTGTTTTTAAGAGACATAGCTAAAAACATGATTATGCAGGAAGCTTGATATGAACAGGATAGAAAAACATAATTGTAAATATGAACCAAAGAAAGGAAATGTGCTAATACTAATAGAAAGTGAAAAAGATTTTAAAACAACAAAAAAATATCTTGAGATTTAAAGGTGACTGTTTATGATGCAAGAAAAAATTCAATAGAAATCTGTATCGATGCTGAATCTGTGATTAATAACATAAACTTAAAAATCACAGAACTGAGGGAAAAACTGACAAAGTATATTAAGGAAAATTGGAAAGAATTGTGGTAGAAACTGACAAATCTACAATCATAATGGTAAATTTTAACGTCACTTTTTCAGAAACTGACAGAACAGACAAAACATTATCAGGAACACAGACAGTTGAACATGTATGATTGAACTACACAACCGGTGTTTCATGCACATATGTAAAACCTTGTAGGCAATAATTAAAGGCTTTATTTTCAAGTTCACATGGAACTTTAACAAAATTGACTATATAATAGGCCACAAAGGAAGTCCTAACAGATACTAAAAATTTGATATAAGTAATGACATACAAAGGCTGTCTGGAAAGTATCCAGCCATGTGCTATGAAAAATAGAGGCAGTTATGGCTGGATTTGTTTTTTCTGGACAGTCCTCATATAATATGATTTCATTGCAATAAAATTATATAATAATAAATAAAAAGAGTTAGGTACAAAAATGCTCATTAGTTTTCTTTGTTGTAGTGAACTATACTACATGCATAAAATAGTATACATATGATACATAGAATTTAAGGAGATAAAATGAAGTGAACATCTGTGTAACCATCACTTATTTTAAAACAGTATATTTTCAGAATCTCAGAAATCTGTGTGTCTCTCTGCAGTTATATTCTTTTCCTTCTCCCCAAAGGTAACCACCATCTGGACTATTTTTTGTTGTTGTTTTCTTATTGTTTTATGACTTATGTTTACATCCCTAAAAATCTATTGATTAGCTTGCCTGTTTCTGATCTTCATGGTAATAATAATACTGTCTATAGTGTGCCTGATATCTAATCATGTGCTGGACAAAGGAAATAATAAAGATCAATTCAACATGATATTTATATCACATCTGGTTGTGGGAATGGGAATTAGGACACAGTATGAAGTAAGCTATGAGAGCATAGAGAAAGGCTATCATGACAACCAGACCAGGAAAAAGAGAGGCTTCTTAGAGGAGTTGACATGTGAGATGAGCCCAACTTTGGCTCAGGTCCTCTGCAATGCCCTTTCTAATCCCCTTCACTACATTTTACCAGGCAGACACTAACATGATCCCCAATGTACAGCCAAGGAAATGGAAATGGAAGCCCAGAGAGGCAAACTGAGTTGCCCGAGGCCTCTAGTCAGTAAGTGGGGATCAAAGTGCAGGTCTAATTAGAATTCCGGGTGCTTCAGCCCTTTCCAGTAGTGTTGTCAGGAGGTAGGCAGCCTGAAGTGGTAGGGTGATGAGGCTCTTTGGAGAAGATGCTAAACTCAGATTTTCCTGGGCTGGCTCCAGAAGGGGTAGACCAGCAGCCTAGCTCTACAGGGAGCACGCTGGCCCCTCCCTCTTTTGCCTGGGTTCCTAGGGGCCCAAATAAGCTGGAGTTGACAGGCAGACGCCTGATAGCAATGTGGGTGGGGGAGGGCTGGAGGAGTGGATGGCTGGGGGTGGGTTAATGCTGCTACCTTATGAAGGACATTTTTCAATTGAGCCAGTAACTGGAGGCCCTGAGAGTATGTTCTGTCTCTGCAACGCTACAATCGGAGGATATGAACTGGCTGTGAGAAAGCCATCAGGGGCTGGCTATTCCCAAACTCTTGGAAGGCGCAGAGCTAGATTTAATAAAGGGGGAAAACGAAACATTTTCATTAGCACCAAATTTTCCATTTAATTTGGACTTTTGCAAAATAAGTGGCCTAATTACTGCCATGATTTGAGCTTCTCAATAGGTTTTTGCTCTAAGAAGTTGCAGATTCCACATGGCTCCATTCTTCAGAGCTTGCCCCTGTACCACAGCCCCTCCCACTCCTTCCACAGAAGTTGGAAGGCTTCTATTGCCTGAGGGGGGAGGCAAAGCAAGGCAAAAGAGGGGAGAACAGGTTTTCTGGTTCCCCTGAGCTCACACAGATCTTCTCTGCCCTCAGCCCGGGCAGCCAGTGGGGAAACCACCGTCCAGGGGCCATAGACCCTCAGTACCAGCCTAGACTGTGTCTGTGCCCTGACCTGAGTCTTGCCTGAGCCTCATCTTGGGGCCTGGGCATTGACTGAGCTGTGATGAATTGATGGAATTTTCTTCCCAGGGTTCTGGCTTTTGCCTTTGGTGTTGCCCACCCCAGGCCTCTGTCCTTGGCCTTTAAAAATGAATACAGCCCCACTGTCTCAGCCCACAGTTCACTTAAACTGACCGTCAGTGCTGGCAAGGTTGAGGAGGAGGAGGCAGCTTCAGCCTTGGGTCTCACAGTCTCTGGTCTGGGACACTCAAGAACCCTAGCTATCCCTACCCTGTACCAAGCCTGTATAGCTAGGGAGGGAGCCACTTCCTTTATCTCTTTTCACCCTGCCCCCACTCCCCCCACCAACAGGCCTCTGGCTTTTCCCCTCTGCGCTTGAAGAGAATCAGGGATTAAAGAAACGGAGCAAGAAATTGCCAGAAACTAGCCTAGCAGACAATCAGATAGTGTGATGTAAGGAAGGGACCTTTTTCTGCAAGAACAGCCCAGAACATCCAGCCTGATGGGGGCCTGAGAGAGACAGGGTATTCGAGGGGCAGGGTCTGAGCCCTGGATGTGCACAGTGCCAGGGACCAGGGTGCTCCCCCACCGTCCCCCAATCTAGACTCTTAGTCCTCTTTTCTCCCTGCAGCCAGTCCCTTTGTTCTAACCGTACGAGTATTAACTCTTCAACTCTTCTCTTTCTGCCTGGGGAAAGCAAACCCTGCTCTGGCCCTTCTCCAAGCCAAACCCAGCTGCCCCAGCACCTCCAAGAGTTCTGCCCAGTGTCCAGGCCCTGCCTCAGCCTCAGCAACCCAGTTCTAGCTCTTCTTTCTGAGGGAAAGGCTGACTCAAGTACCTTATGAAAGAGCAGCTAGAAGCATGCAGGACACACCAAAAGCCACACTCTAACTGGAATGTTGATAAGACAACGTAAGACATTTTCCTGGGGATTTGTGGGTCCCTTCAGACCTATAGTTCTTCCCAACAGCCAGAGGAAGATTTAATTACATTGGCAATCTCTAAAGTCAGACCCTTATTAGGGGCCCGGGAGGACACAGAGGGGAGTCCCTATTCTCCATGGAGAACATTCTCTGTGGCCCCTCTTCTCATGACGCTTTCAGGTCAGTGGGAAAGAGATAGATGATAGCCTTCCTGCTTATACTTGTAGATGAAGACTGAGACTCAGGCTTTGGGTGATTATGCCCAAAATCACCCAGCTGGGAAGTGGTAGAGTTGGAGTTCAGACTGAAGCCCTTAAGCGCAGGGCCCATGTTTGCTATCACTGTAATTTTAAATTCAAATACAGTAATGTGTGCAATTCAGTGGTTTTCTATATATGTGTACACTCAATCGTAACCACCACCCAGCTGAAGGTCTAGAAGATTCCCAGCGTTCCAGAAGGCTCCTTTGGGCCCTCTCCCAGTCAGTTCACTCCCACAAAGGTCACCTCTATACTGCAAGTCTTAGCACCTTTTTGCAAGGAGAAAGGATTGGTTGGCCCAGTGGGTCTCCCCCTTGATGCCTATGACTCAGCATTTGCTAGAAAGATGGCACAGCCTGTCACCAGCCTGGCATGTAGTCGGAAACCCTGGCACTTAGAGGAGTGAAGAGTTAACATCAGGACAGCACGTGTTAACAGGAACTGTTCCACTCTCTCTCTCTCTGCCCCTGCCCCACATCCCTGAGGCCTCTCAGCCCACAGTGAGAACTCAGAGGCTCTGAGCCAAGGGTTTTGGTGGGAGTTGTGGGCAGGTGGGGTGGGCTTGCCGGTGAGGGGCTTCTCCTGTGGCAGTACTGGACCTGGCCCACCAACCCCTTTTAGGGGTATACCAGCATCAGGACTCAGCAAGGAGGGTGGGGTGAGTGGGAGACTGAGACTCGGAGGCCTGCAGGAGGCTTCCTTTGTATGGGGTGACAGCACCTCTACCTAGCTCTGTTGGGTCTTGTCTGTACTTTCCTTGAGGATGGACCTGAGAGAAAGCTGGCGGGGACTCAGCAGCTGTCATCCACAAAACATCACTTTCAGGAAGCAAGGCCCTGCCCCAGTAGGCCTTTTGGGACTGCTGAGTTCCCTAGACCTACCCCCCCTCTACCCACCCAGTAACCACTAGCCAGGAAGGAAAGACACAGGCAGACCCTCCATGACCCCAGCTGGTCTCTTTGTCTCTGAGCCAGGCCAGCCAGTTCAGCGTTAAAGCTGCTCAGGAGTGTCCAAGGAGACATAAAAAGTTTAGAGACTTTTAATTTGCCAGCACGGCCTCTCCCGCAGGCCAGCAGGTTGAACGTTTGTGGAGAAGGGCAGCCACAATAAAGGCTTATTGTTCTTCCACTGAGCCACCATTCAGTGACTCCTTTCTTAAATGAGACAAAGGGAACCCAAGGCCCACAGGCCTGGGGAGCTGGGCCCACAATTAGAAGTCATTCCCCACAGAAGTCCCAGAGCAGGCCCCGGGGGTGGGGCCCACCTCTGCCTCCATCTGGATTACACCCACAGGAGAGGGCAAGCTGGGAGCATTGTTCCCAGGGATTCACTCCAATGGGGACTCAGGGGACAGCAGAACACCAGGAGGCAGGACTCCCACAGGGAAGGGCCCAGAAGTCCTGCTGTAGGGGAGCTGCACAGCCAGAAGAGCCGCTGCCCACAGCACCTTTTGCTGGGAGCACCTCACATCCTATCCCATAGGCCGCACTGCTCAGGGGCCCAAAAAGGAACCTAAATAGTTTGTCTGTCATGGCCTGCCCTCACCCACGGTGAGGCCTGCGACACTGGGGGCATCCTGGCCGATGGTGGTGATGGGGACATCCTTTCTCACTATCCACTGCCTCCTCGAGGACATTATGGCTTTGGAGACATTATGCAGGTAGTGAGCTTCTTAAATAATGACATTTGAGGCCATGAGGCTGCTAGCAATGGCGATAGGGACACGATATACACTTGTGGAGCTTTTTCACTGCAAAAGGGCTAACGGGGCAAATGAGGCCTGGAATTTAGATTTTGCTATGCTCACCGATTCATGGGCCCTGCATTGTCTGCCCCTGTCTGGAGGAAGGGGAGTCTTTATCCCATGTCAGTGTACACAGAGGTAATATAAGGCCTAGTGGAGACCTTGAAGGGAGGGGGACATTTTTAGCCAAGATACGGCCACCTGGTTTATGAGGACTGGCCTGGCTACGGTTCAGCTCTTTCCTCTCCAGGGTACTCTGAGCAAGGGTCACATTTCTGTGGCTTTTGTGACTGCACAGAACCAGCTTTAGTGCATATATGGGTCTCTCCACAGCATGTGGGGCCTTTCCTGGAAATGGCAGCAAGAACTGGTGCCTGTGACTTTTATGTCTGCACTCAAGGCCTCCGCCCCAGTTATGTCAGGGAGCTGCTACCCCGGCCCTCCCACCTCCCCATACCGCTCTACCTTGGGTAATTGCATTGGGGAAAGGGAGTGCTATTTACTAGTTGTGTGGACCTGTTCCTCTCAGGTCCACCCACCCTCCCTTTTCTCTGCCTTGCCAAAGAACAAAGATAGGGGATGAAACAAATTTGATAATAACCAGTAAGGACCCCCAGAGAAAATATAGCAGCTTTTATTAAACTTCTTCCAAGACCTTTTGTGCTGAGCCTCTGCAGTCTCTCTCGGTTCAGGCTTCACAAGCTTGGCTCTGTCCCTGTGGTGAGGGGAAACGCAAGTGTGGCCCTCATGGTCACTCCTGCAAGCACCCCGCAATAATTCAGGCTCTTGTCCTTCGCGTGGCTGGTCTGAGTCGACTCCTATTTGAAAGGCAGTCAGAGCCGCAGAAAGACTTGGGCCGTGGACTGCCCAGCTCTGAGGTTTGGATAGAATGATCTTCCTTGGCCAGGCCAGGACTCCCAGCCCCTAGGCTGACAGGCCCCAACTCCAGAGGTGAGAGTCGGGCTTGGGGCTCGTTGCCATTCATCCTTGGAGTAGTCTCTCCAGGTTGAGTATGGCACGATTTAATGCTCCCATTCCTCCATTCCTGCTCTGCATGACAAATTGTTTTAATAAACATAAACCGGGTAATAATAAAGTCATAATAAGCCCGCGACTCACCTTATATCACCGCAGTTAAATCCCCCCATAAGCCGGCGCTGGTTACAATGACAATTACGGCCGGGCCAATCCGCAGGCAGGCCTGCGTGCGGACAGATTTAATATCGTTTGTAAATATGATTAGTGGGCTGTCATGTTATTGCAGGCTGCTATTTACATTTCTCTCCAGGGTTATACACTCCGCCAAATCAACATTAAGTAGTGGGCCTCTCTTTCCTCCTTAAATCATACGTTCCCTCAGCCTGCGCCAATCCTGCTTAATGAAGAAAGGGAACCCGACGGCAGGCGCTGGGCAGAAGGCAGCCTCGCCTCGGTGTTTTTCTGAAGACAGATGGGCACAGGGAACCCCGAGAAAGCTCTGCTTGGAAACTCCAGTGGGTGTACGGGCCCTGCCTGTAGCAGCCCCCTCTCCTCCCACCCGCAGCCCCTGCCTGCTCGCTTATGAAAAATGTTCAAATAATGAATGGTTGTTGTTTACAGAAGTAATTTCATGCTACATTTCCATTATTGCCTGGATTTGTTTAGCTTCGCACACTACCCCATTGCCTACGATGAACTTTAAGGAAATATTGCTTGTGCTTCCTGCTCTGCTGTTCCACTTCTCATGGAAGCCGCTTCCATTTGAGACGTAGTGTGACAGTTCATAACTGTGTGCAAATAGGCAGTCTTAAATTGCTAGGGTCAATTAATCATTGTTGCAAACGTCGATCTGCTCCTGGTGCACCACAGTTCACCCCCCTGGGGAGCAAAGGTGTGTGGGAAACAGCTGAGTAACGGCTATGGAGGGTGCAGCAGGCAGGGGAATGCCAGGAGCCACGGTTGTGCTTTCCAGATCATCCTAAATCATTGGTGACAACAGGTGCATGTCGCTCTCATCTTCATAATAGTTTAGTGTGAGCCCACAGGCCAGAGCATCGTGTGGAATGGTGAGGGTGGAGAGCCACCTGAAGAATGGAGGAAAGCAGGAACCCTGTATGCTTTCTTAAAGACAGCACTGGAGATAGGATTTCATTTTCTTAAGATGGTCAAGGTCACCTTTATGTGTGAAGTGTAATATATTGATGCACTCTTAGGTGACGGTGGTTGCAGGGCTGTTAATTCCTGCACAGAATGCCCCAGCACTGTGATTTCTAAGCCCTGTAGTTGTGTCTATGGCCGTTGGGGTGTCTGTCCATAGTACCCTCACTTCCTCCTGCTGTTTCTGGTCTTGGTGAACTTGGAAGCCAGGACATCACCTATAGAGGATGAATACTAGAAAACCAAACTTCATGAATTATTTGTAAAGATGAACTAGACTTTGGCTGAAAGCATGGGAACTCTCCCCAAAGTAAGGTTTGGGACCTGTATTTTATTCAGAGTTCTGTGTCCTTACTGATTCGCAGCTGTACTGGAGCAAGGAAGGGGCCTGGATGGAGGCTGTGAGGAGTTACATGCTTATGCAGAAGCACATCCATGCATTCATTCGCCAAGCACCACCCATGTCAGGCACCTGCTATAGACTAGGCACTGCTCTGGGCACTGTCTCCTTCCTCCTCTGAGGAGATGATCTTTGAGCTAACACCCTCGTCTGCCCTCAGTGCATAAATGCACATGCTTATAGCACCCACATGCAGGCACACTTGTGTGAATTTTCTTCTCTATTAATAACTCCTGAATGCAATAATTTATCCTCATAATGGCCAATAGTTGCCAAACTTTATATAATGAATATTTATTATTTTAATAAAAAGAGATAAAGATATAGCTTTTTTTAATGTCAACGGAAATTTGGGAAAGATTTTCATCCAAAAGGGTTAAAATGATAAAGTGGGTGCTTATCTGACCACACACTCTACTATCTGGAAAATGTAGGTGATGTTGGAATTGAGTACGT
>PVJL010021815.1:0-10086 GCA_004026885.1 Lyroderma lyra | reverse complement strand
GGCCTTCTCTGACATTTCTATTTCCTCTGTCACCGTCCTAAAGATGCTCATAAACATGCAGACTCAGCAACAATCTATCCCGTATGTGGGGTGCATTTCTCAGTTGTATTTTTTCATAGTTTTTGGTTGTCTTGACAATCTTCTTCTTGCAGTGATGGCATATGACAGGTATGTGGCCATCTGTCACCCTCTGCACTACACCACCATCATGAGGGAGGGGCTATGTGTGCTGCTGGTGTCTGGCTCCTGGATTGTCACCTATGTCCATGGCCTCTTACACACTCTCCTCTTGATCCGACTGTCCTTCTGTGACAACAATATCATCAACCACTTTTTCTGTGACCTCACTGTGCTCCTGAGGCTGAGCTGTTCAGACATCTCCATCAATGAGCTGGTCATCTCTACTGAGGGAGGAATACTTTTCCTCCTGCCTTTGAGCATTGTTCTGGGCTCATATACCCGTATAGGGTCCATCATCCTGAGGGTCCCCTCCACTAGGAGACTCTTTAAAGCCTTTTCTACCTGTGGCTCCCATCTGTCAGTGGTGTCTTTGTACTATGGGACACTTGCAAGTGTCTACTTTTTCTCCTCAACATGGGACTCCAAAGACATAATTGCTTCAGTCATGTACACGGTAGTTACCCCCATGCTGAACCCCTTCATCTATAGCCTGAGGAACAGAGACATAAAACAGGCCCTAGAAATGTTAGTCAGTAGGGCTGTCTTCATTAAGTGACACTCACTAAATGCTCTATTGCAGCCATGGGCACAGTGAGCTGTCTCCTAAAACTCCTGTGGTGACATCTGCATATAATGTCAATAAAATATGCATTCTATTGTTATGTAGTGTTGTTATTAATATGTCAAGCAGGTTAAGTTTGCTACTTGAATTGTTAATAATTCTCTATCCCTAATTAATTTTTTTGCTTGTTCATCCTCTCCTATAGGATTGGTGCAAAATCCTATGTAAAACGTGTCACAATAGTAATTGTGGATTTGTCTTTTTCTCTTCTGAGTAATTTCAATTTTTGCTTATGTGTCTTTTATACTACGTGATTGAGGACACACTGATTTAGTGTCACGATCTGCTCTAGGTGAGCTGCTCTTTTACTAAATCACTGATTAAAACCACTATTTTTAAATTTATAATGAAATTTGATGAGCTGCTCTTTTATGCAGTGGTGTGTGGAGATGGCTTTCACTGCCTTCAGGCTGACGATGTGCATCTCCTCCCAACTCACATTCAGTGACATCATGGTGGCAGACAGAAACCAGCCTTGATAAGAATAATTACACTATGGACATGGGCAAGTGCTACAGAGTAAGTCTTGTGAAAAACAAAAGAAGGGAGAGATTTTAAAAATACATTTACGGTGGGAGAGGAGGGGGGAAAGCTAAATATAAGGTGATGGAAAGAGAAGTCACATTAGGTGGTGAACTTATTATACAACAAGTTGGCAATGCACTGTAGAATTCTATGCCTGAAACCTATGTAATCCTTGCTAACAGGTGTCACCCCTGTAAGTCTAACAATAAAAACGAATAAAAAAAAAATACATTTAACAGCACAGCACTGCATTTACAGGAGATATTTCTTTTTATCTCTAGCAATGAGTCCTACATTAACATCTTATCTATTTCTTCTGATAGTAGTATAAATACTTTATATATACAAGAGTTGCCCAGAAAGTATCCAGGCATGTAACCCTTTTTGTTATATTGACAATGACTGGATTTTTTCCAGACAGCCCTTGTATACCTACATCTATAGATACGAGTATACTATTAATATAAATAGTGAAGATGCAGGGTTCCTGTGGCTACTGTGTACATAATAATTCCTTACCATCATTTTACTTTAAACTTTTCTATGGCCTTATATCTGTGAGGTGTCCTTTGCTAATAGTAAAATTTTGGATTTTGGTGTGTTTTTTGTAAATCAATAGTCATTATATTTTGGGAGAATTTAATCTATTAACATCTAATGCAATCCTAATGTATCTGAATTTATACTTTTCATATCACTATATGTTTTCTATTAGAGACATCATTTTCATGATCACTCTTTTTCCTATCACTCCCATTTGATTAAATATGCATTTTGTTACTGTATTCTCCCTCTCTTAACTTATTAATCATACATTATTATCATTTTATGACTTTTCTGTTCTTTATGTAAAGACTACTTCTTGCTTTCTCTTTAAATTTTTTATTGTTAAATTTATTGGGGTGACATTCGTTAGCAAAAATTACATAGGTCCCAGGTGTACAATTCTACAGTGCGTTATGGGTTCACCACCCAGAGTCATTTCTCTTTCCATGATGATATATTTGACTCCCCCTCCCTCCTCACCCACCCCCTCTCCACTTACCCTCAGGCCACAAACTATTGACTGTGTCCATGAGTTTTTGTTTTTAAATTTTTATAATTGTAGTGTAATACACCTAACATGAAATGTACTATTTTAATCATTTGAGGTAACAGTTCAGTGGCATTTAGTACATTCATCACCACTCTAGGTCCCCTGAAGGGAACTCCATGGAGCATCAGTGCAAGTGAGTGCTTTGCACCTGTGAAGAAAATGACCAAGGTATCTGTGACTCAGTATGGAGGGGTCTCCAGGATATATTGTCAAATGGAAAATAGCAATCTATAGATTATGTCTGCTACTTTTGCTGTCAAAATAAAGGGGAAACAAAATATATATGAATCTGCCCATTTGATGAAAAAGAAACACAAGAAGAATAAATCAGAAACTAGTGAGACTGCTTACTAGAGGAAGTGGGTGGAAATGGGTAAAAAACATGGGGAGATGAGTATTTATTTGTAGTTTAGACTACAAATATTTATAGTTTTGACTACGTTACCTATTACCAACTAAAAAATAAATCGAACAGGTGGTGAATAAAGTAAAATAGAATAAAAGAAAACAAATGAACCTAACTTCATTTCCAAGTAATACCACAGTAAGACTAACGGGGAAAGTACAATCTCAACTAAGCTATTCTTGAACCCAGATTTTGTCCCCAGACTCTCACTATCAAGAAAAAACAGGAAACAAAGTTGGGGCTGCAGGTTCTGTGTCATTAGCAGGGGCATGAGTTCAGATTCTAAAATACACGTATTCAAAGATTCAGCAACTCAGCCAACCTATGGAGGAAAAGGGAGTGACTCCTCGCTCGGGGGAAGGGGCCCTGTGCCTGGCAAAGGGGCTGCCGGCCGGCCAGCCGGGAAGAACTCTCTGGTACTCTCTGGTGTGAAACTCAAATTGGAGAACTCAGTTTGAACTTATGGGCTTTCATATGTAAACACACTGAAATGCATATGTTATATATCAACATACTGTTCCCATCCCCCATTCCTTCTGTCCCACTCCTGACCCACCTCCTAAGTGTAGTCATTTCTTTAGTTCTTTAGTTGCTAGCTTTTACTTCCTGTATTTATTTTATATATATTTTCTAGTTGGGTTCTCTGAGATCATTGAGAAGTCGGCAAGCAATGAATACAGCTAAAGCTTCAAAATGATGAACAACAATAATAGATTATAAATCAGAGAAATAAGTAAGAATCCACAACTCCATAATAATGTAAATCAATGAAAAACAAATCAGTGGAAAACAAGGGAAAGTTCCTTCTGAGAGGAGAATACAACTAATACATGTAGAAGAAAGTCAGCATTTGGCCACCATATTTGCAATAACTTCATCAAGAAGAGTCACCAATGGATGTTAGATATAGTGGGTGAAATTTTAGTAAGAAATAAGTTACTATGTTCAGATAGTCTCAAAAATCTACTCAAATGATACTTATTAATTTCAAGGTTAAAATAGTAACTTTACAGTAGAGAACCTGGTAGAGACCACCTTAGCCAAGTGACCAAGGATAAAAACACTAGTAATTGGAAAATGTGATATACTATGCCTTCTGTAATATGCACTGTAGTATACCTACCAAAAATCTAAGCCCGGTGTATACATACAGACATACCTACCTATGAGTACACACATATACACCATAGTAACCATAGTAACCATTTACTAAGGTAACCACAGTAAAATGTTAATCGTTGGGAAATCTAGGTGAAGCCTGACCAGAAATTTTTTACGTCATTTTTACAACTTTCCTATATCATTAGAATCATTTCAAAATAAAAAGTTGAAAAACCCTTTGTTCCAGCTGGAACAATGCTCAGGACATGGCTGGCAACAGAGATGCCGACCCCTCAGGACCCCAGGCCTGCTGGCTCTTAGACACGCAGCTTCCCGAAGGACAGTAAGAAATGAGTCTGAAGCTTGGGGACTTGGTTTCAGCCCTCTCATTAGTCAGTAAGTGCTATCTTTTGACTCACTTCTCTGGAACTGGTTAAAGAACACGAAGGGCTGTAAAAGCGTTAGAGAAGAGAGTTCTTCTACTTGTATAGATATTGGGTCTCCTGAAAACAGATTCAACTGATTGGATGAGGCCCACCTATACTATGCAGGACAATCTACTTTAATCAAAGCCTGCTGACTGCATTGTTAGTCCCATTAAAAAATATCTTTATAGAAACATCTATTGTGCTTGACAAAATATCTGCATATTAGAGCCTGGCCAAGTTGACACATAAAATTAAACTTCACAGAAGAGAGTTTGGTTTTCAATCTGAGTGATCAGGGAACCCATTGGAAGGTATCCAATAAAGGAATAATATGATCATACTTAATTCTGTGACTTTTCTTTAAAAAAAAAACAACAACGTATTTTTAAATGGACGGGGTAACACTGGTTAATTACATTATGTATGTGTGCATTTCAAGTTTACAACTACAGTCAGACATCTGTATACTCTATTGTGTGTTCACCACCCGAAAGCTAGTCTCTTTCAGTCACCAGCTACTTAACCCCCTCTACCCTCGTTGCCCTCCCCCACCCCCTTCCCCTCTGATAACCACCATTCTGGTTGTGTATGTTTGCTGTGTTCATGTGTTATCACACTTTTTGTTTGATGTCACTTTTTGTTTTATATGAGTGGAGTTATACGGTTCTTGTCCTTTCCCATCTCTTATTTCACTTAGCATGAATACTCTCGAGATCCACCCATGCTGTCACAAATGGCAATATTTTATCTCCATATTTTTTGAGGCACGAGTGACACAATAAACTTCATATACTTAAAGTATACAACTTGAATGGCTCTGACACATGTATACACCCATGAAATGGTGACTACAGCTGGCTGTCAAGATGATGAAGTTCGGCTACCTGCCTGCTCCTTCTTGGCTCCTTCCATCTATCCCCAGGGGAAATATTGATCTGTTTTCTGTCATGTGGATTAGTTTGCATACTCTAGAATTTTATCTAAATAAAATCATATGGTATATATATTTTTATGACTGCTTTCATGTAGCATAAGTGTTTTGAGATTCATCCATGTTGTAATATGTAGCAACACATCCTACATTCTTCTTGATTAGTTCATTCTTTATCGTTGAGTGGTATTCCTTGTATGGATATTCACAGCTTTCTTGTCCATTCACCTGTTGATGGACACTTGGGATTTTCCCTAGCTGCGGGCCTGATTTTTGTTATAATCTCCATTTTGCCATTTTTCCTACCATCTATTTTGCATTACAATTTTTTCAGTACTCCCTACTCGAATGTGTGTTCCCCAACAAAGGTTTTGTTTATATTATTCGCTGCTATGTCTCTAAAATGTATATTACAATGCCTTACATTTGTGAAAACCTTAATATTTGAGTGACTGAGTGGATAAATGGATGAATTCATTCAACAATAACCAAGTGCCTACTGTGAGCTATAGTTGATCTCTAGTGACACGTACACATTGACAATAAATCTTAACATTTTTAAAGCTTTCCCTCTGTGCTCATTTAACCATCCCTTAAACTCACACGAAGAGTACTATTATTATCTCCACTTTGAAGCACCCGAGTCTCAGAGATCTTTGATAAATTGCTTAGGTGTTCTCTCTTAGTTGGGGGAGAGCCCAGAGCCATTTTTTCCAGAGCATATATAGATTCAATCTCCCTCCTGAGCAAGACATAGATCCTACCTGTCAGCCTTGGGATCTGGCACATACGGTAGCCCCATTATCTCAGTTGCCTTTACAGCACCAAACTTCTGTTAAGTCAGGAGTGGAAATTATCAGCCTTAACAATTACACTATTTCCTTATATTAACAAATAGACCAAACAAATTTGCTTTGATACATCCTTGTATGCTTCCTCTGTAAGGTAAAGGGGATTTTGACAGCAAATTTATTTGGTGTTTGGATTTGTTAGGCATTTTTATAAGCTGTATCTTCTCATTCTTTAAGTTTCTGAGGCTTATATTGAAGATTATTGGAAATGTCAAATGTGTTGTGGTTTGAAAATGGCAATCTTTGGTAGTGTTTATGTTGACATCTTATATGAGTTTGTATCAATGTTTGTGAAACTTAGTGGCAAAGATAATTAGAACACTTAAAATGGCTGCATAAGAATTAATGATGATCCATACTTTACCAATCAACTCCTTGGTGTCACTCTCAGTTTTTAGAGTATGTGTTCTTCTAGAGCCAGGAATCTCAATTTAACTCCGAAGTTTACGGTAAGGAAATTCAGAATGCTGGCTTACCTAACGGAGTAGCTGACTAATTAAATATTTCTAGAAATGCCACTCCAGTTTCAGCACTGACTGTCCTTTGTGTACATCCTGCCTTCCCAGATGAAGAATGAAAGCAAAGCTTCTCAAATGCTAGTGTACAAAGGAATTCCTGGAGAACTTGTGAAAACACAGCTTCCTGGATTCTATCAGCATGGATTGTGATTCACTCATTCTGGGATGGGGCCCCAAAATGTGCACACATGATGCTCCCATGATGCTGATACTGCAGATCTGTGAACGACGATTTGAAGAGAACTGGTGTAAAGAATTAAATCATGGAAGTTGTGGGAATAACATTTATAACATCTTACATGAATTCTGGAGGTGGGCAGAGTGAAGCTAGAGAACGCTTAAATTAGTAATAGAGGGATCTGTGGTTCATGTTGATATATTCAGATTCTTTTTTCTTTTATATATGAAAGAGAAATTCATATATAATTTCTGGTTAGAGTAAATTCCTCTAATATCAGAGGTTCTTTCCTGAGCTATCAGATTTTCTCTTCTCTTTCATATATATATTATAGATATGTCAACACTACATATTTATGTTTTGTATCATCACACAAGACTACATAGTTCAATGAAAATGAAGCCAAAGCTTTGAAGAAATTACATCCTACATCCACTGGTAGCTTCTTGCCTCCATTAAGCCTCCTGGGATTTCAGTGCAACTTGTGATTTTGCTAATGTCATTCAAAAAAAAGGTTTAATATTTTAACTAACAATTGTTTCACACATGGTGTATAATAAAATATAAATCTGTTATAAAGCACTAATTGATTTGAGAGCATCTGTACATCCACAAAGGAACACTTGATTTCTTGAGAGGACATTGAACAATTTTATGTTGCATGACGTCATTCATGTCTAAAAATCTTGATTTGATTTGCTGTGTTTCTTGACATAGCCGTAAGACAGCATTTGTCTTGAATGCAATCCATATTATTGTTATTCTGGTCATTAACCTTTTACCCCCCATCTTTCCATCTTTTTTATTTTTGCATCTACCCTATGCAAAATGCAATATGTTTACCTAACATTATACATAAATATAAGACTAATTCGTATGTAACCAGCAGGTAGAGCGACATTTAAGGTTGTAGTGATACCCCAAACTCTCATCTGTTTGGGTGTGAAGATTGAAATCAAAACATGTGAAGGAGTTTGATATTTGATATATGTATTGAATATTACAATACCAACTTTCTTCTATTATTCATTTATTTCATTCCCTAAGTTTTGACTTGGGCCACAAGTAAATGAAAACAATCTAGCTTTGTTGCCTCTCTTTCCACAAGATTCCACTTGGACTTCCATTCTTCATGTATTTTCAAAGTTAGGTTCTTCTTTTAAAGGGACAAGACACTGGCTCTCGGAAACTAAGCCCATTAAAATTGATGCTTTTGGAGATACTGTGCAGCCTTGATCAGATAACTGACAGAAGAGTTCAAAGCATACTATAATCTTAATTGAAGTTTCACCATGAATCTTTGTGTTAATTCAATAAGAGATTGACTAAAACTTTTAAGCAGATAGATACATTGATATTGTATGTGTTCTATATGTTGATATCATAGAAGTAGAAATGCAAATATTATATTATACAAAAAGAAAGCTATTAAATACTGTATAAATTGAATCCCTTTACGTAAACATAAAATTTTATGAATAAGAAAACATTTTATTTATTTAAATTTTTTTTAATTGTTAGACTTCCTGGGGTGACATTGGTTAGTACTAATTACATAGGTTCCAGGTGTACAATTCTACAGCGCATCGTCTGTGTGTTGCCACCCAGTGTGAGTTCTCTTTCCATCACCATATATTTGGTGCCCCCTCCCTCCTCTCCCACAAAAAAAAACATTTTAGAATAAAAATAACTAATGGAAGAGTGAAGTCCTTTGACTTTATCTTTTGTTTTCACGTCTACATTACTTGGATTTTCATCATGAAGTAGAATTCATTTTATAAGCAGAAACCAAAATGGAATATCCAAGCTGTGACCTAACCAGGGGAAACATAATTCTGATAGGGAAGGGAAGGGCCAGTATGGAGGTCTTTCCACATCTCCTTTTGGGCTCGTACTTTTGGCTTCCTTGGGTCACAATGGAAGAAGAAAAATTATCTTGGGCCACACATAAACTACACTCACACTCACGATAGCTGATGAGCTAAGAAAATAAAAGGTCCACACATATTTTTGTAACGTTTTAAGAAAGTTTACGAATTTGTGTTGGGCCGCATTCAAAGCGTCACAGGGTATCCATCCAGAGGTTCTTCCTAAGGACAGTGTTTCCTCAAAGTGTGTTGTTGGAACCATCTGCCTCAGAATTGCCTGGTCCCAGATCTCATGAATGGGTATCTCTAGAGGTGGAGCTGTGATCTGCATCTTTAACAAGCTCCCCAGGTGATTCTGCTGAACACAAAAGTTTAGGGACCACTGCCCCAGGGCATCCATCTTGCAGGGAGTAAGAAAAAAATTTGAGCAATTAATGCATGCCTAATGCATGTCTCTACCCAAGAGTTTGATGCCCTGTCCCCTTGGGTCCTTTCCCTAGTGGGTAGAGTGGAGTCTTCACATCTCCATTTCTGAAGCTAGAGAACTGAGAAGAGTAAGCTGCAGGCTCATGACTTTTCTCTCTGATGTCAGTGAGAGGTTTGGAGCCACTGAACTTGTCAGCTACTATAAATCTGGTCTCTGGGTGTCTACAGAGAAGCTGAGAAACCAGTCCACACTCCTGGAAGCTAGGTGACTTGAGCAGGAAGTTCAGAGCAGAACTAGATATCCTTCATCAGGAGCAGGTGTGCGTGTATGTGTGTGTGCGTGCGTGCACACAGGTACTCATCACTTCTCTGTGCTCTTGTTGAAGTCACTTCTTATTACTAGTTCTAAAGACAGTGATACTGCACTCACCACTGGCCAATGACCCTCATACCTTTAACCCTGAGCCTTGGGGAGATGAGGAATAGAGCCAGCTGGCCTCTCAATGACGTCCCGCCTGTAATCCCTAGTATAGTCTCACCCCCTCATCAAAGGCATCCTACCTCAGGCCCAGGAAATATTTGCTAACTCAGTTCTGTTTGAGCTCCACTGAAGATAAGACACTGAATTTCTTCACTAGAGATCTTTGCATTTATATTTAATGGAAGCAACGTCACTTCATATAGGACATCTCCTAGCTTCAGTTGTTGATTGTGTTTTTTTTTTCACTGTCCTTTCACCCCCAGCAGACAGAAGGGTGGCATGAGGCCAGAGAACCAGAGCAGCGTGGCCCAGTTCCTCCTCCGGGGGCTCCCCATCCGGCCGGATCACCAGGGCGCGTTCTTCACCCTGTTCCTGGGCATGTACCTGACCACGGTGCTGGGGAACCTGCTCCTCATCTTGCTCATCAGGCTGGACGCCCGCCTGCACACGCCCATGTACTTCTTCCTCAGCCACT
>PVJL010021814.1:0-10087 GCA_004026885.1 Lyroderma lyra | reverse complement strand
ATCAGATAAGGGTCTAATATCTAAAATATATAAAGAAGTAATAAGACTTAATAACACAAGAACAAACAACCCAATTATAAACAGGGCAGAAGAACTAAACAGGCACTTCTCCCACGAAGAAGTACAGATGGGCAGCTGACACATGAAAAACTGCTCAACATCATTAGCTATCAGGAAAATGCAAATCACAATCACAATGAGGTATCACCTCACACATGTTAGGATAACTATTATCAACAAGATAACAAAAAACAAGTGCTGGAGAGAATGTGGTGAAAAAGGGACTCTGGTACATTGCTGGTGGGAATCAAAACAGGTACAACCACTGTGGAAGGCATTGTGGAGGTTCCTCAGAAAACTGGGAATCGAGTTCCCATTTGACGCAGCAATCCCTTTTTCTGGGGGTCTACCCAAAAAACCTGAAAACCTTTCTCCACAAAGACTTATGTACCCCAATGTTCATGGCAACGCTGTTCACAGTGGACATAACATGGAAACAAACAAAGTGCCCTGCGATAGATGACTGGATAAAAAATCTGTAGTTCATATACACAATGGAATATCACTCAGGTAAAAGAAATCATGAGGGTGTTCTCTGGTGGTGTAGTGGCTTAAGGCTCCGGTGCTATCAATGCTGCGGCCTGGGTTCAACTCCCATCTACAGCTACATACATACAAAAATAAAAAGGCAAAAAAAAAAGAAAATATGAAATATTGTCAATTGCAACAAAATGAATGGACCTGAAGATCATCATACTTAGTGAAATATGTCAGACCGAAAAAACAAAGAACTGTATGACTTCACTCATATGCAGAATATAAAACTGAAAGGAACAAACAGATAAGAATGAACAAACAAACAATCAACCCATGGACATAATCAGGAGTTCAATGTTTATTTGGGAATGAGTGGGTCAGGGAGGGGAAAAAGGGGAAGGGGTGTGGGAGGACGGAGGGGAAGCTAAATATAAGGTGATGGAAAGAGAACTCACACTGGGTGGTGAACATATTATACAATAAGTTGACAATGCACTGTAGAATTGTATGCATGAAACCTATGTTATCCTTGCTAACAGATGTCACCCCAATAAGTCTAACAATAAAAATGAATTTTAAAAATTTTCTTCCAATGTTTTAGAAGTAAAATACCCAACGAGCTTCATATAAGGCAGGACATACCAACCTGTGGCCCAGGATGGCTTTGAAGGTAGCCCAATACAAATATTTAAAGTGTAATATTTTGTGGCATTTTTTGGTTATACCTTATGAGCTATTGTTGGTACTAGTGGATTTTATGTGTTACCCAAGACAGTTCTATTTCCAACGTGGCCCAGGGAAGCCAAAGTGTTAGATACCACTCATGTAAACGTTTATCCTTTAGTGATAGTGATCATTTAAAACACCGGTTTAACTCAACACTTCTATTCTACTCAAAGTTCTGTTAGTCCTTTGCTTGGTAAGTCTTTATTTTTCTTTTTCTTTTTCTTAGGAAAATTCTAAAAGATGACACACTTATTTTCTTGAAATTTGATTCTTCACAGTAATAGTGCCAGGTTTTAATTACAATTGAAAGTTTAAATAAAGTTTGATGTTAAATGAAATTCAGCATAGTGATTGTTTTTATGTGTCCCACATGTTCTCAAGAAGGAACTGTGAATTTGTGCAAATGATATTGATTAGACAGCAAAAGAGTTCATACAAATAAACTTGTGGGGGCTAGCAGGAACCAAGTTTAGCTGAGCTCAGTTAGCTACAAATCAAAGAACACATATGGCTACTGCTCTGTCTACAGCAAGCCTGATCTCAGAAAACAAGCATACCTGAGCTTGGCTAGCTGCAAGGAAATGTTTACTGTGGTCCGATTCTACACCTGTAATTTTTTACAGGTGACCACATCTTGATATTGAAGAATCTGCCTGTACATTTTCTGTATAAGAAGAGCTAACCCAAAGTTCAGGGCATCTTTGTGCCTTGGACCCTGCTACATTAATCTGCCATGCCCATACATCTCTCTTTGAATAAAACTTTCCAACTTGGATTTTCAGATCCCTCATGAACTTTTCACATTCTGTCAGTACTCAGGGGCATCAAATAACCAGAAGAGAAGACATTACCTGACTAACTGTTGCTGGTTACACAAATTAAATATAACCTTTTAATTTGGTGGATGTTCATAAAATTCTGTTCTATGCTTGGATGTTGGAGTGCAAGATGGTGAAAGGAGAGTAGGGCCCTAAATATTCTCCCAGAAAACACAATTCAATAGCCTCTAGGATCCAAGGAAGAATACTCTGAGTGACAAATGCAGCAGCTGAGAAATCCGTGTATTGCCAGTAAACACCTGAATGTTGGAGAGAAAGCGGCGAGTAGGAGAGAGGGGAGGGATCTAAGACAGATCGCAACATGACCTGATCGTGGGTGACCATCTAGGAGCAGTTCAGTGCATGGGAGGCGTAGAGGACAAGAGGTGACAAGAGGAAAAGGCTTAGCATAGTGGCATAACAGTGGGAGTCATTGGGGTGTTGGTCTGGGGAGCTGGAATTTGGAGTGGCAAGTTGGGGACAGAGTTTGGGAGCCACCCTCTGGACTTCTGAGTGTTAGCAGGGCACAGCTAGGACTCTGAACTACAAAGACGACATTGTGGCTCTAGGCTCTCTAGGGAAACACAACGCAGTCACGCACGGCCTCTGCACAGGCATGGGGATCCTGGTTGCAGCCTGAAGTTCCTGGTTGCGGCCTACTGCGGGGGCTAGCCGCATGCCAAGCGGACAGCAAACGACCCCGGCACTAGACTGCGGCTTCCATTTCTGCCTGCTGTGAAGGTTGACCTGCTGCTGGTCCTGCTCATGCGGTCCTGCATGCGGCTGCAGTTCACATACTGCCCGCTGCAAAGACAAACCTGTTCCCTTGCTACTGCAGGGTCAAAACAACTACTTTGGAATTGTGTGACAGCCTGCTCGCATACTCCTGGCTCCTAAAAGCAATTCGAGTCCACAGACTCTGCTCCAACACTTGGTCGCTGGAGCAGGCCTGGTGGAAAGGCGGTTATTATAGCATTCAACCCAGCCAGCAGGAGCAGCCTCGGCCTGCATTCACCCAGCTTCGCAACCATAAGGCAGAAGGAGGAGTTATAGCAGTGTGCATTTTCTTGGCATCATTCCTTTCCTACAGCCTCCCCTACCAACTCAATGCAGGAAGCGAAGGGACCATGACAGATGCACACTGACTCCAAATGTAGCAGGAAATGAAGAATAAGAAATAGAAAACCCATCTCTCCCAAAACGTGACCCCCCACAGGGCCACCTTGTGTCTGCCCTACTCCAAGACTCCACAAAAGTACCAATCTTGCCTTTGGTGCACTACTACTGAACATAACGCCCTCATGTCAATGATGAAGAACCCAGCACACAGGATGAATTCCTTAAAACTAAAACTCCTCCAAAGATCAGGAAATTTATCAAGGCAGCATCTTAGATCTAGAAGTTTCTGGAATAAGTGACAGAGAAGTTCAAGTAGCAATTCTAAAGGCTCTGAGACAAATGAAAACATACTGGCAGAGCACTATGGCTGAGATAAACAACATAAAAAAGGAAATGAATGACATAAGCATAACCCCATGAACAAAAGGAACAATTTTTCAAAGAAATTCAAACCCTAAGGAAGATTGACATAGAAATGAGAGAGATAAATAAAACAATAAAAAAAGTGAGAAACTAAATACTGCCATACTGCCATAGGAAACAGGGCCAACAACATGGAGGAAATAATTAGTGATATTGAAGATGAGAACATGGAAACAGCTAAGAAAGAGGAAGGGAGGGAATATAGAAAAGAAAGATTGAAAGAATTCTACAAGAACTATCTTACTCCATGAGACAAAACAACATCAGGATAATAGAAATCGAAGAAGGGGTAGAGCATTCTACAGAGAGCACACTCAAACAAATAGCAGATAAGAACTTCCCAAACCTATGGAAATATCTGGAACCACAAGTTCAAGAAGGAAACAGGTCCCCTAGATACCAGGACATTAACAGATCTTTTAAAAGACACATGGTACTAAAGATATCCAAAATTAAAGAGAAAGAGTCCATTCTCAAGGCAGCCAGGGGAACAAGAATTATAAATTTTAGAGGAAAACCCATCAGGATGGCATCATCTTTCTTAGCAGAAATGCAGCAAGCCAGAAGAGGATGGAATCCAATATACAAAAATTGAAAGGAGAGTAACTTACAGCCAAGGATAATTTATCCAGCAAAATTATTTTTCAGATATGAAGGTGGAATAAAGACCTTCTCAGACACACAGAAGCTGAGGGAATTTGCCAGGACAAGGCCAGCACTCCAAGAAATACTGAAGGAGTCTCTTCGACCTCAAACAAAACATCAGGAAAAATGGAACAAAGTTGGGGCAAAGGGAAAGAAAAAAAAATAAAACAAATGAAACGAAGAAAAAGGAATGGTCAAACGAAATCCTCCTATATCGATCGTCACACTAAATGCTAATGGGCTGAACTCACCAATAAAAAGACACACAGTAGCCGACTAGATTCTAAAACAGAATCTATCTCTGTGCTGTCTCCAGGAAACACACCTCAGCCATAAAGACAAACACAAACTGAGAGTGAAAGGATGGGAAACAATACTTCAACCAAATGGTAACCAGAGAAAATCAGGAGTTGCTACATTTATACCAAATGAAATAAACTTCAGGTTAAAAGGGATAGTAAAAGACAAGGACGGATATTACATAATGATAAAAGGTACAATACAACAACAATACTACTTGACACTAATTAATATATATGCTCCTAAACAGGATGCACCAAAATAGACAAAGAAACCACTAAAAGATTTAAAAGGAGAAACTGATGAATACACAATCATTGTGGGACACTTAAACACCGCACTAACAGCCATGGAAAGATCATCCAAACCAAAAATTAATAAGGAAACATCAGCACTGAATGACACATTAAAGCAATTGGCCATAATTGATATTTGTAGGACATTTCATTCAGCAAAACGAGACTATTTGTTCTTTTTAGTAAACATGGGACATTCTCAAAGATATCCCACATGCTGAGACACAAAAGTAGACTCAGCAAATTCAAGAAGATTGATATTATACCATCTGTATCCTCAGACAACCATGCTTTGAAATGGGAGATGAATTGTAAAAGGAAAGCAGAAAAAAACACATATACATGGAGATGAAGAAAAGCTCATTTAAAAAGGACTAGATGATAGAACATTAAGAGATGAGAGTAAAAAATATATACAAATAACTGACAATGAAATCACAACATACCTGAAATATTAGGACACAGCGAAAGCAGTGATAAGAGGGAAATTTATATCAATACAGGCCTGTCTTAAGAAACAAGAAAAATCACAAGGAAACAACTTAACATACCATTTTAAAGAACTAGAAATACAAGAGCACACAAACCTCAAAGTCAGCAGAAGAAAAGAAATAATAAAAGCTAAGCAGAGCTGTACCAATTAGAGAACAGGAGGACAATAGAAAAAATGAATATTACAAAGAGCTGGTTCTTTGAGAAATTCAACAAAACTAACAAAACCTTTGCGAGACTAATCCAAGGATAAAAATTAAGGACACAAATATCCAAAATTAGAAATGAAAGGGTAGAAATTACCACTGATACCACAGAAATACATAGGATTATATGAAAATCTTATAAAGAACTTTATGCCACTAAATTTAACAACCTAGAAGAAATGGACAAGTTTCTAGAACCTGATAGCTTACCTAGATTGAACCAAGAAGATCTCGATAATCTAAATAGACCAATTCATAGTGAAGAGATTAAAATGACTATTCATAATCTCCATAAAGGCAAGAGCCATGGACCATATCTTTTCACCAGTGAGTTTTGCCAAGCATTCAAAGAATAATGAACACCTATCCTTCTCACACTCCTCCAAAATATTGAAGAAGAAGCAATACTTCCTAACTCGTTCTATGAGGCCAAAATTACTCAAATACCAAAGCCTGGCAAAGACAACACAAAGAAAGAAAGCTATAGACCAATATCTCTGATGAACACAGATGCAAAAATTCTAAACAAAATATCAGCAAACAGAATATAGCGATGCATCTAAAAGATCATACTTCAAGATCAAGTGGGATTCATCCCAGGAGCACAAGGACGGTTCAACATATGAAAATCAATCTATGTGATACACCACATAAACAAAATCAAAAATAAAGAACGTATGACCATTTCCCATTGATGCAGAAAAAGCTTTCAACAAGATACAGCATCCATTTATGATCAAAACTCTAAATAAAATAGGTGTAGAAGGAAAGCATCTCAACATAATAAAGGCGATATATGACAAGGCCTCGGCTAACATCTTACTAAATGGGGAAAAAGCTGAAGCCTATTCCCTTAAAATCAGGAACAAGACAGGCATGCCCCCTCTCACCACTGTTATTGAATATAGTAATGGAACTTCTAGCCACAGCAATTGGGCAAGAGAAAGGAATCAAAGTTATCCAAATTTGAAAAGAGGAGGTCAAGTTGTCACTATTTGCTGATGACATGACGCCTTATATAAAAATTTTCAAAGATTCTACCAGGAAACTGTTAGAAGCAATAAACAAATATAGTAAACTCGCAGGATACAAAATAAATGTAAAAAATTCAACAGCATTCCTATATACCAAAAACACATCCACAGAAAAATAAATGACAGAATCAATTCATTTGCTATCAAAACAAAATGAATGAAATACCTGAGAATTAAGTTAATGAGGAAAGTGTCAGACTTAAACACAGAAAAGATTAAGACACTTTTGAAAGAAATTGAAACAGACTTTAAGAGGGGGAAAAATATCCCGTGTTCATGGATAGGAAAATTTCACATTGTTAAAATGGACGTGCTGCCTAAAGCAATCTACATATTTCATGCAATACCCATGAAAATTCCACAATCACACTTTCATGAAATAGATAAAAGAATTAGTAAGTTTATATGCAACCACAAATGACCTCGAATTGCCAAAGCAATACTACTTTAAAAGATTAAGGCTGGTGGCATTGCATTCCCTGACTTCAATTTCTATTACAAAGCATCAATATTCAAAACAGCTTGGTACTGTGTGGGGAGCCATAGTTACAGGTAATTCAGAGCCTTACAGACTGGCTTGGTTAATGCTTAACCTGCTTCTGCTCCTAAGGCATTGTCTCTGCCTGCTCCTGGAGGCTGCTTACAATTTGCTGAGGTATGTGGTGAGAAGGGCCTGTTCCTGGACACAGAGGATTGATGGCTATCGGAGTAATTGGTAGATTCTCTCTTGGGATAATTACTTTTTGGAGTTTCAGTGATTTTATACGTTCTATGTAAAAGTTAAAGTTTTACTTTCGCTGAGGTAATGCATATTTTCATTGTTAAACTGCATGTACTCAAACTGCATATATTGGTGATGGGAAATAAACTCAGGGCTTCAGCATCACTGAAGACCGACCGCATCAGCAGTCGAGTGAGTGTCTCTTTATTCATTCCCACTCCCCCTTCAGGTACTGATCAACTTGTGGCGGCTGGCCCGCCATACCTGGTGCCCGAACATGGACCTGAATACGGGGGTAACAGTGAGGAACACCGCGTGGCAAGGGCCCGGCTCGAAGAGGAGCTTGTTTCACTGGTTGCGCAGTGAGTGAGACACATCAGGAAAAATGTGTCACGCTAGCAGCAAGGACCTGTACGTCAGAGGACTTAAGAAATTGCTTGCCGCCCGTGGCAGTCGGGTGAGCAGAGTACAACTAGACAAGGTTTTAGAATTTGTAAAAGAAGTCTGTCCATGGTTTCCAGAAGAAGGCACTGTCAGTCTAGGAACTTGGGAGAAAGTGGGAGAGCAGTTACAAGATTATTATGCTGCCCACGGACCTCAGCAGTTCCCTGTGGAAACATTCGGGTTATGGACTTTGATCAAGGATTGCTTAGATCTTAAACGTGAGGGCTGCAAGTTAGGGAAAGTGAAACAAGCTGGAAATAAGGAAATTCTTCCACCTGCCGCTTCTCCGGCAGAGAGAAAGGAGGAGGAGGGAGCTAAACACACAGAAGGACTTTCTAAGATTAACAAAGAGCCTGTTTATCAGGAACCTCCGGTCGAGGACTGGGAAGATTTAGACCCTCAGCATCAGGAAGAATTAGAGGATGAGGCAGCCAAATATGATAGGGACAAATACCCTCCATTGGTGGCTATGGCTCAAGGAGGCAGGCAACCTGCAGGCACTATGCTTTCTTTTGCAGATCACCTAAAGAAGATTCAGGGACAGTTAATAGAACTTAAAGTTGCTGTGGATGGAGGAAATTGTCCTCGGGGTCCCCAGATTCCTTTTAGAGATCAATGGAATCCTCGGGGTAAAGATCCCTCCCCCACAGTTAATCCCTCTGGACCACCTCCTGAGGAGCCCTGTATGTGGGGTCCTCCGCTGCAGCCTCCGGTTTGGGACATGCCTACTAAGCCTCCGCCAGGTTATGTTAAGCCAGGGTAGGACTCTGTTGTGCGCTCCCCTCTTCAAATGGCTTGTGAAGAAGCTCACAAGCAGGGGGGAATCCACGGATCAATTTGGAATATATCCTATCTTTGAAAGGCTTGACCAAGCAGGGAACATGGTTAGAGAATGGAGGCCATTTCAATGGATGCAATTGAAGGAATTAAAGGAGGCTTGCGCGCAATACGGTCCTATCGCCCCTTTCACCATGGCAATTTTGGATGCCCTGTCTAGGGAAGCTACCCCTGCAGTGGATTGAAAGCATATTGCTCCTGCTTGCCTTTCCGGGGGCGACTATCTCTTATGGAAATCAGAGTTCTGTGAAAATGGCAAAAAGAAGGCTAATCAAAATGCCCAAAGGCAAATTCCTATTACTTTTGACATGCTAGCAGGAGAAGGCATATATGCTGAATTAAGAAACCAGATGGGCTTTGCAGTGGGAGTTTACGCTCAAACCACTGCAGTGGCAAAAGATGCTTGGCGAATGTTGCCTGATGCTTCCCGCAAGGAGGAACATGTTTCTCAGATAAGGCAGTGAGAAGATGAGCCTTTTCAGGAATTTGTGTCTTGCCTCAACACAGCCGCAGGGCGGATTTTTGGGCCATCGGTTGCCACTCAGTCTTTTATAAAACAGCTAGCATATGAAAATGCTAATTCAGCTTGTCAGGCTGCCTTGAGTCCTTATAGAAAAAAGAGCAATCTAAATGAATATGTCCGCATCTGCGCAGACATTGGTCGATCCTATACTCAAGGTATAGCTATGGCAGCAGCCTTGCAGGGAAAGACAGTAAAGGAAGTGCTCTTCCAACAACAGAGATCTGCCAGAGGGTGAATTTCTGGCCATCCAGGAAGCTGCTTTACATGTGGACAAATGTGCACTGCTTAAAATGTTTTTCTGCCATGGGAGTTCCTCAAATTTTAAAGACAGATAATGGGTCTGGCTATACTAGTCAGACATTTCAGAAATTTTGTACTAATTTTCTCGTTCACAAAACTGGAATTCCTTATAACCCTCAGGGACAAGGTATTGTTGAAAGAGCTCATGGCTCCCTAAAGCTCAATTAGAAAAAATAAAATAAAAAAGGGGGAGTTATACCCTGTGTCACCTCAGAATTATTTACATCACACTCCTTTTATTTTAAATTTTTTGACATTTGATGCTCATGGATGCTCTGCCGCAGAGCGGTTCTGGTACACCACCACACAGAGCACATATGCTCAGGTGGGATGGAAGGATCCACTCACGGGTGCATGGAATGACCCCGACCCAGTGCTAATTTGGGGATGAGGGCATGTTTGTGTTTTCCCACAGAATGCAGAGAGCGCCAGGTGGCACCAGGGGAGACATATTGGGCCTACGTACCGGATACACCAATCCTCCACCCCGCTGTATGGGACGGTCCTGAGGTTCCAATCTATGTTAATAACACCCATGCCTTAGGACTGCCCTCTGATGGACACATGAAACAGCAACTGGAGAAGAATTTCACTTATAATGGTATAGGAACGGGTTTGCCTATTTGTATTGTAAAAAATATGTCAACATCTGGGTGCTTGCGTGGT
>PVJL010021813.1:0-10088 GCA_004026885.1 Lyroderma lyra | reverse complement strand
GCTGACTCCAGCACTGCCGCTGCTGTCTCCTGCTGCCTGCAGGACTGCTGCTTGTCGTAGCGCCGCCCGCCGCCACCTCCTGCACCGACACTGCCGCCTGCCGTCGCCTCCAGCATCAGCACCGCCGCCGCCTCCAGCACAGTCACCACAGCCTCTATCACCGCCATCCACCGCCGTCGCCTCCATCACTGCCGCCGCCGCCTCCAGCACTGCCGTCCACCGCCGCTGCCTCCATCCAGCACTGCCACCGCCTCCTCCGCCACTGACTCCAGCACCGCTGTATCCAGCACTGTCACCTCCAGGATTGCTTCAACCTCCCACACGGCCGCCCGCTGCCGCTTCCGGCACTGCGACCGCCGCCTCCTGCATCCCCACTCTGGTCCTTGGTTCTGCAATCAAGTGCCATGTCGCTGTTGCCAAATAGGAATTTCACAAGAGTCCTGGGACACGTTTACAAGGTGAGCCCCGCACTGCCCTCGCGTTTCGGCCAACCTGGCAGCCCCAGACCTTCCAAGGTCTTCCCACGTGGCGGTAGAGACCCAGTGAGGGCAGGTGTGCGTGGTTGCCCCAGCACGCACACCCACTCTGCCCCTCAGTGTGCGATTTTTCTAGCCCCGTAGGGAGGGGAGAGGGGCAAGGGACTTGTGCTGCAGCCGTCAGAGTGACTGGGGTTCCAGCAGGTATTGACGGTGGTGGTGAGCGTAGTGTGCCCTCCTTCTGCCAGGAATGGTGGGGTGACTTAACTTCTCTAGAGCAAGCGGTTGAGTGGTCCCCTCCCGTCTCCAGGGATCTCTGGGAACAATTCTCCACTCAATCTTGTGGGTATGGGGTACCCTCTTCCTCCTACTGGGGGATTGGGTCCCATACCCTACTCCAGCAAGGTTGGGATGTAATTTACCTTGCCTCAGTCAGAGAGCGTGGGTTTGCATACACCTCTGTAGCAGCAGGAGGGTGGGCACCGGAAATTTTCCTGCCACCAGAGGTGGCTGGGGTCCCCTTCCTCCAACATGAGGTGCTGGGGTCCTGTTCCCTACTCTATTGAGAGGTGGCAGCAAGGGATCCCGTCTCTGGTAGAAGTGGCTGTGATCTATTTCCTCACTCCAGGGAGCAGGCGGGAAATTTTGTCCTATCCCTCTCCCAAGACAGACTGGAGTCATGTCACACTTTTGGTGGGAGAATGGGGAAAGTGCAGGGTATTCTCTGCCACAAAGGATCTGGGTCCTCCCTGGAGTGTGGGCTAGGTATGCCCGGGCACACTTGTAACTGGCTGCTGCCGCTCGGTGCTGGCAGCCTGATGAGGAAGTTTCTCAAAATCTGGGGCCCAATGCACTGGCGGCACAGCACTCAGCTTGTGGACATTTCCCGTGAGTTTGTGCATCTCCTCCAAGTACGACAGTGACGTGATGCTCGTCCCACTGCACAAGGTACTGGATTGGGGGATGCAGGAATGGCATCAGGCACTATGGTTACAGAAAATTGATTCCAGGAACTTGACCAGGTGCTTGATGATCCACCAGAGGCCCTTTTGTAAGTGTGCAGGCCCTGCCTCCTGCGTGCCCTGCTGGGCTGGAAATGCCCCAGGCAGCCACACACCCTTAAATTCCCTTTTCATTGGTAAGTTTCAGCGGCCTCCTCATGGTCAAAGGCACTGGAAGCAAATCACCGCCTAGCGCGGTACCCTCCCCTTCCCAGGCTCTGCTCCTCTGCCCTCCAAACTATGGAACTTACCAATGGGAAGGGACTGTAGGGAGCCATGGCTGTGTGGGGGAATCCAGTGGGGGCTTAAGTGGATGCTAGGTTATCGGGTCCACCTGTGGTGGGTTCTGTGCACCTATAAAGGTGGTCACTGGGGGGCCTCTGTACTTAATGCCCAGGTCCCTGCAGCATCTTCCTGGACCAGCCTGTACCTGCATCCGCCTCAGGTCCGTGGTGCAGTGGGACCAGCGCCATGTGGCTTTCTCGCTGGGAGGAGATGCACCAATTTACGGGAAATGTCTACAAGTCTGGTTGATCTGCAGGGCAGCGGCTGGACACAGGTGTGCCTGGGCATCCTCACCCCATCACCTCATGCTACCCCGGCGCATGCAGGGGGAACTATAGTGCCCCCTTTGGTGATGTTTAGAATATTCCCAGGCTTGAATTTGGATTAACCCAGAGAACCCATCATCCTTCTTTTATATATATATATATTATTGAGAAAAATGTTCATTTAGAAAACAGCTACTTGATAAGTATGGCTGTTAATCTAGAATTCTAAAAATAATACTCAGTTTCTAGTAAACTTCAAAGCATTGCAGACTGCAAGAGGATTAAAACTAATACCACTCTAATGGAAGATCTATTCTTTTGGGAATAATCTAGTATTTCATGGTGTTTTTAAAAATTTATTGGGATGACATTGGTCAGCAAAATTACACAGGTTCCAGGTGTACAGTTCTTCTTCATCTACGTGTTGCATTGTGTGCTCACCACCTATAGTCATTGTTTTTCGTCCCCATATATTTGAATCCCCCTCCCTTGTTCACCACCCCCCTCCTTCCTTTGCCTCTGGCAACTACTAAACTATTGGCTGTGTGCAAATAGTTTTCTACTTTTCAAAAATGTATTGGGGTGACATTGAATAGTAAAAATTACATAGGTCCCAGGTCTACAATTCTACAATACCTCTTCTGTGTGTTGTATTATGTGTTCATCACCCAGAGTCAGTTCTCTTTCCATCACCATATATTTGTGTCCCTGTCCCTTCTTCCCCACACTCCTCCCCCCTTACCCTCAGGTGACTACTAAATTATTGACTGTGTCCATGAGTTTTCTTTGTTGCTTTTGATTTTCTGTTAACAATCAAACTAAATTTCTCCATCCCTTTCCCTTACTTTACCCCCACTCTCCCATCCCTCCTCCCATCTTACAAGAAGTCCCTCTAACGTTCATGCTTTGTAGCACTGGTTTGATGGTGACGTATTTGTTTACCTTTTTCTTATCCGAGAAGCTCATTATCTGTCCTTAAATTTTGAATGCTAGCCTGTTGGATACATTAGTCTTGGTTGTAGACCCTTGGTTTTCATCATGTTCAAGATTTTTGTCATTTCCTTCTGGCCTGTAAAGTTTCTGGTGAGAAATCAGCTGCATGTGAATGGGTTTCCCTTTTAAATTACTACTTGCATTTCTTTTACTGTTTTTAGAATTTTCTTTTTCTTTAACTTTGGCCATTTTAATTTTGATGTGTCTCGGTGTATTCCTGTTTGGGATTATCTTGTTTGGGATTCTCTGTGCATCCTGTACTTGTCCGTTGCCTTCGCCAGGTTAGGAAATTTTAGTCATCATTTCTTCAGATAATTTCTCGATCCCTCGCTTTTCCTCTGTCCCTTGTGGTACACCTATTGTTCACATTTGAGTTTATCACATTTGAGATAGTCCTAGAAGAATCTCAGTTCATCCTTATTTTTCAGATATTATTTTCTAACTGTTCTAGCCGGCTGTTTTCTGTTGGCTTTTCCTGCAAATCACTGCTTTGTGCTTCTAGTTTAGTGACTTCTATTTCATTCTTCATTTCATTTAATATGGTCCTTTATAATGGTTTTTAAGTCTTTTTTAGTGCTTGATGTTTCTCGGGTGAAATTGTCACTCAGTTCCTTAAGCATTTTTATAATCATTGCTTTGAGCTCTGTTTCTGATGGGTCAGCTGTTCCCATCTCTTTATTTTGAGCTTCTGTTCTCTGGTTTCTCATTTTGGCAGCTTCTCTGGACCCTCACTGCTGCAGTTCTCTTGGTGTTCGCTGCTGATACTGGGTGGGCAAAGGTCTGTGGGGGAGGGCCATCGTGGCTTTGTTTTCCTCCTGTGGCTCCTGGGCTTGTGCAGGGAGTTTGGGCATGATTCTGCCTATGTGTCCTCAGTTTTCCCTGCATGTGGGGCTTCTGCCCTGAGGCTTGGAGTTAGCTGTCCTGCTGGCCTTTCAGACGTGCTGGTTGTGGTCCGAGGAAACAGGCACCACCCTTTCTCCTCCTCCTTCCCAGCCAGGGAATTCATGCTGTGGCTTCTCCCCGCCCAGTCGCACCCTCTCCTCTGGGAACCCGACTGAAGTCGGCCGCTGCATTTTGTGGACAGATTTGCACATCCTGGGGCCAAAGTGAGGTGATTGCAGTATCTCACACGCCTTTTGGCCTCCTTTGCTCTGTCTCTCGGACCGAGGGAGGTTCACAGTGCTCTCGCCATCTTCTTCCTTCTCTCTCCCCCAGCAATACAGTAGTTGCAAGCGGGGACCTGCGCAGGGTTGTTTCTCCCCATTTCCCCTTGTATTTCTCCTTGGTTTAACCCTGTGCCTGCATGCAGGTACCTTAGTGTGATAAGTGGGTTTCTTAGCTGTGACCGTGCATTGTGTAGAGGGTCCTTCGTTGAGATATAGGTGTTTTATTAGTTTTGATCTCCAGAGGAGTTTTTCAAATGTCCCTCTCACACCATTTTGTTGCCAGTCGTTTTTTTCTATTTTGATTGTTCATTTATTTTGTTCTTTAGATTCCACATATAAGTAAGATCATATGATGTTGGCCTTTCTCAGTCTAATTTTACTTAGCATGCTATCTTCGACTTGCGTCCATGGTGTTGCAAAAGGTAAGCTTTTATTATTCTTTATGGCTGACTAATACTCCACTGTGTAAGTGTACCACAGCTTCTTTATCCAGTCATTTATTGATGGGCATTTAAGTTGTTTCTCTATCTCGGCTATTGTGAATAGTGTTGCAATAAACATAGGGGTGCATATGTTTTTTTGAATTAGTGTTGTGGATTTCTTTGGATAAATACCCAGGGTAAATACAGGACTTGCTGTATTTTAAGGAAGTTCCATTTTAAATTTTTTGAGGAACCATAGTAGTCCCAGCAGCAGTGCAAAAGGGTTCACTTTTCTCCACATTCTCGCCAACATTTCTTGTCAATTTACTGATGATCGCCATTCTGACAGGAGTGAGGGGTATCTCATTGTGGTTTTGATTTGCATTTCTCTGGTGATTAGTGATACTGAACATCTTTTCATGTGATTATTGGCCAGCTGTACGTCTTCTTTGGAGAAATGTCTATTCAGGTTTGCACCCATTTTTTAATTGAGTTGCTTGGGGGTTTTTTGTTGGTGTTCAGTTGTATAAGTTTCTTATAAATTTTGGATATTAATCCTTTATCAGATGCCTCAAGTGTCGAATATTTTCTCCCATTTTATGGGATGTCTTTTTGTTTTGTTGATGGTTTCCTTTGCTATTAAAAAAACAAAAATTGGGAGTTCCCTGGTGGTGTAGTGGCTTAGGCTTCAGCGCTGTCAACGCTGGGGCCTGGGTTTGATTCCCAGCCAGGGAACTGCCCACATTAAAAACAAACAAACAAAAAAACAAAAACACACTCTGTAGTTTGATGTAGTCCTATTTGTTTTATTTTTTCCTTAGTTTCCCTTGCATGAGAAAATATGTCTTTGAATGTATTGCTATGGGTAATGTCTGAGAGGTTGCTTCCTATCATCTAGGAGTTTTATGGTTTCAAGTCATATTTAAGTCTTTAATCCGTTTTGAGTTTATTTTTTATATGGTGTAAGAAGGTGATCCAATTTCATTTTCTTTCATGTATCTGTTCAGATTTCCCAGCACCATTTGTTAGAAAGACTTTCTTTACCCCAATGTAAATTCTCGCTTCCTTTATCATAAATTAGTTGGTCATATAGACATGGATTTATGTCTGGGCTCTGTATTCTGTTGTATTAATATGTATTCTGTTTTTATGCCAGTATCATGCTGTTCTGATAACTCTAGTATAATTTGATGTTTGGTAGTGTGATTCCTCCAACTTTGTTGTGCTTTCTCAGGGTTGCTGTGGCTATTCCAGGTCTTTTATGCTTCTGTATAAATTTTAGGATTATATGTTCTATTTCTTGAAGAATGTCATTGGTATTTTGATGGGAATTGAATCTATACATTGCTTTGGGTAGCACAGACATTTTAATTATATTAACTTTTCCTATCCATGAGCATGGTATGTGTTTTCATTTCTTTGTGTCTTCTTTGTCTTCTCTCTTCAATGTTTTATAATTGTCTGAGTGCAGGTCTTTTACTTGGTTAATTTTTTTGATGCATTTGTAAATGGGTTAAATTTCTTATTTTTTCCTCCTGTTAATTTTTATATTGGTTTATAAGAATGAAACTGATATCCGGATATTGATTTTGTATCTCACTACTTTATTAAATTCATTTATCAGTTCTAATAATTCTGGGGTTCTCTATATTACAGTATCATGTCATCTTTTTTTCCTATTTGTATGTCTTTTATTTGTTTTGTGCCGTGGCTGGGACTTTTAATACTATCTTAAATAACAGTGGTGACAGTGGGCATACTTGTCTTGTTCCTGATCTTAAGGGGAATGCTTTTAGCTTTTCCCCATCGATTATGACGTTAGCTGTGGGTTTATCATATATAGTGTTTATTAAATTGAGATATGTTCCTTGTATTTCTACCTTGCAGAGTGTTTTTATCATAAATGGCTGCTGAATTTTGTCGAATTATTTTTGTGCATCTATTGAAAAATACCAATTAAATCCATCTGCTGTCGAGTGTCATTTAAGGCCACCGTATCCATGTTGATTATCTGTCTGGAAGATCTGTCCATTGGTGTTAGTGTGGTGTTAAAGTCCCCTGCGATGATTGTGTTACTGTTGATGTCTGCCTTTATGTCAGTCAGTATTTTCTTATGTATTTAGGGTGCTCCTATGTTGGGTGCATAAATGTGTACACGAGTGATGTCCTCTCGGACCGGTCCCTTTATAATTAAGTAATGTCTTTCTTTGTCTCTTGTCATAGTGTTTGTTTCAAAGTTTATTTTGTTTGATATAATATTGCTACCCCAGCTGTGTTTTTCTTCTTTTCCATTAAATATTCTTTTCCATCCCTTTCCTTACAGTCTGTGTATCTTTCCTTCTGAGGTGAGTCTCTTATAGATAATATGTGCCTAAGTCTTGCTTTCTTATCCATTCAGCTACTCTATGTCTTTTTATTAGAGTACGTAGTCCATTTATATGTAACATGATTATTAATAAGTACATAGTCAACACCATACAGTTATTCATGTTTTTTTTACCTTCTTTTGTTTGCTTTTTTCCTTTCTTCTGCTTGAGTTTCTTTAGTATTTCTTGTAACTCTGGCCTGGTGGAAGTGTATTTCTTTAGCTGTTTCTTATCTGGGAAGTTCTTTCTCTCTCCTTCAGTTTTAAATGTTAGCCTCACTGGGTAGAGTAGTCTTTCTTATAGGTCCTTGTTTTTCATTACTTTGAGTATTTCCTGCCATTTTCTTCTGGCCTGCAATGTTTCTATTTAAAAATCTGCTGATGGTCTTATGGGAGCTCCTTTTTTAGGTAAGTTGTCTTTCTCTTGATGCTTTTGGGATTCTCTCTTTTGTCTTTAACCTTTGTCATCATAATTATGATGTGTCTTGGTTTGGGCCTGTTTGGGTTTATCTAGATTTGGAGTCTGTGCTTCTTGGGTTTGTATGCCTATTTCTTTTGTCAGGTTAGGAAAGACTTCAGTCTTTTTTTTAAAATAGGTTCTCGATGCCTTGCTCCCTCTCTTCCACTCCTGGTACCTCTGTGATCCACATGCTGTTATACTTAATGTTTCCAGAGGTCTCTCAGGGTATCCTCATTTTTTAAGATTCTTTTATCTCTTTGTTCTTTTCTGTGGGTGTTTTCTGCTAACTTGTCGTCCAGGTCACTGATTTGATTTTCTGCTGCATCCAAGCTGTTGTTGATTCCGTCCAGTGTTTTCATTTCATTTTTACGGTTGTGATGTCTTTCTTTATGGTTCGTATGTCTTTGTTGAAGTTTTCTGTGAGTTCCTTAAGCATTTTTACAAACTGTTTTCTAAACTCTTGCTCTGATAGGTTGTCTCCATTTTATTTAACTTTATTTCTGGTGGTTTCTTTGGTTCCTTTATCTGGAATGTGCTTTTCTGTTTTCTCATTTTGGTTTCTTCTCTGCGTGTGCTTCTGTGTAGTAAGTATATCTCTTTTATCTCTTAGCGGTTGCTTGGCCTTATATAGGATGTAGTCTGTGTGGTCCAGTGGTGCAATCTCTTCAATGTCCTGTGTGTGTTGTCTAGGATTGTCACTTGAGTGTGTTCTTCAGTTGTAGTTGAGTGGCATGCCCCTCACAGCATACTGTTAACTCTCTGGGGCAAAGTAATACTGAAAGGTTCCTGGTCCGCCAGAGACAGCTACTTTTGCTGAAGTTTGCAAGAAAGTCTTCCCCCCGTAGTAAGGTAGAACTGATCACTCATCCACCTAGAGTTCTTCTGTGTTGACAGGGAAAGTCTCTAGGGGGGCTGTGTTCACTTTTGGGAAAGAAAGTGACAAGAACAAGACACACACACACACACACACACACACACAAGAATTCTCCCAGAGCCTGGGGATCTGCCACTTTGAACACAGTTAGCTGTCGTGGTGGCATAGCAGCACTAGAAGTTTCCCTGGAAGTCTCAGATAGCCACTACTGCAGAAGACCTATAGAAAATCTTCCCCTGCTAATAGGGTGGGACTGATTGCCTGGCTGCCCAGAGTTTCTCTATGTGGGCAGCACTTCAGGGTGCCTGCACCAACATTGGAAAAAAAAAAGAAGGGAAAGAAGTATTAATAATAAAATTAAGAAAATAATAATTAGAATGAAGGATTGAAAAGTAAAACAACTAAATAAATAAAATTAAAGACATAAAATACAAATTAAGGAAAGCATGAAAAAAGGTTAAAAATGAAAAGAAAGTAAAAACAAGAGAAAGGGGTAAAAAGACAGAACGTTAAAATTAAAAAGAAAAGTTTTCTGAAAGGCGCATGGTAAATGAAAGATTAAGTGAAAAAATATAAAAGTTTTTTCTTTGTTTTCTCATTTCCCCTCTCCCTTGCTTTGGGTCTTGTAGTTTGTCCCTTGTAGCACACTTTTGGTCACACTGGATGGGCAGCAGAGTGTCACCAAAAACACTCTGGTGCGTCACAGAAAGCCACTCCTGCAGCATCTGCGAGAACGTGTTGCCCTGCTAGTTGGAGGGGCCAGTCCCTCAGCCAGCTGGTACTGGATTGGGCAGATCTCCAGGGTGCCTGCTCACACTTTGAAAGAGGAAGGATAAAAGAAAAAAGGACGTAATAGTAATATTAACAAAAAACAAAATTAAAAAATAAAAATACGTGGATACACAAAAAATAGAAATTAAAAAAGAGTAATAAAAGAAAACTACAGAAAAGGTGCAGGGAGTTCCCTGGTGGTGTAGTGGCTTAGGCTTCGGCGCTGGCGCTGTCAGTGCTGCGGCCTGGGTTCGATTCCCAGCCAAGGAGCTACCCACATACCAAAAAGCAAAAAAAAAAAAAAAAAAAGAAAGAAAAGAAAAGAAAAACAAACCCAAAGGCCACTAGGACAAGGCTGATGGCTCTGACACCCTGCGTGCCTTCCTGGGTGTGTGGAGCACAGCTGTAGGTGATCTGGGGAAAATTCTAGAGTGTCTGCCTGGGGGGAACATTGTTTTAGAGAGTTCCACAGCTTTTCCCCTGCAGCTTGGCGTTAGTGCAGCTGGTAGGTGGGACTGGGTGCTTGGCAGCCCGGAGCATGCTGGTGGTTGTAGTTTAAGCTGTGGTGGGCGTGGTTTTGGGGTGTGTAGTGAGCATGGATTTTGTTACACCCACGAGGTCTCCGAGTTGGTCTTTTTGGGGAGAGTCTAATAAAGAAAATGGCATCGTCCTGCGTGCCACACGTGTGCCATGCTCTGCGCTCAAACAACGGAACGCTTTGGCCCCCGCTCTGAAACCCCACAGCTCAGTCCCTCCTAATACGACTGTTGCCTCCAGTAATGCGGTCCTGCTGCTGAACAGCAGGTGAGCGTGGCAGGTGGCCAAGGCCGTGCACGTGCCCTACAGGAAAGCACCTGGACTTTCAGTCGACCTTTGCCTCACTCAGACAGACAGGCAGAATTCCAGATGATTTCAGTTGCCAGATGTCATGACTTTTCCTCTTCCCTGCACAGGGCTCATGGGCCGGGGTGGGGGAAGCATGGGTTCAGCCCCCCTCACTGCTCTGTGG
>PVJL010021812.1:0-10088 GCA_004026885.1 Lyroderma lyra | reverse complement strand
ATGACTACTATGAAAATTCAGAAAGTGTTCCAGAAGGGGTGGTAGGGAGGGTAAAGGGGGTCAAACGTGGTGATGGGAGGAGAACTGCCCCTGGGTGGTGAGCACACATGCAATATGTAGACGAGGTGTTACGGAATTGTACACTTGCAACCTGTATCATTTTACTAACCAATGTCATCCCAATAAATTTCATAAAAATTATAAAAACTAAATTAAGTTTTCAAAAGTTCTTTTAAAGGTTTTCAGCCTCCCCACCAAAAAAACAAAAAGAAAGAAAGAAAAAACAAAAGAAACAACACAACAGCATACCAATTAGCAATCACTTCCTATGCTCAGCGCCCCTCAAGCCCTTGGAAACCATAAAACCACGTTCTGTCCCCAGGGCTTTGCCTATTCTTGTTATTTTCTATAAATTGACTCATACAACATGTGATATTTTAGAATGATTGCATGTCACAAACACAATGTGGAACAAAAAAGCCCTACATTAAAAGGAATGATATCTGTACTTTTCTACATGTATATTATTTTCAAACAATAATTATAAAAATTTTTCATTATTACAACAAATATAATTTATTTTAAGACATGAAGTCATAATATTATTTCCATTTCATGAAAAATACCGTTAACTGACAGAATCCAAACTCAAGTATTTTAGCTCGAAAGCTGATGCTTGCAAACATACTTTCCTGGAGAGTCACAAGTAGTTGATTGGAGGCCATCTGAGTGCAGCACAGCACAGTTACGTGTACCCCCAGCAGCTGATTCTCTCACCCTGCAACGGACAAAAGTGCATCATTCTGTTATTGCATTGGGGGAGTCTATGATACAATAGCATTTTCCATGTAACTTTAACAGAAGAATATTTTCAAAGTTGGTAATGACATTTTTCATATAATATTAGTAAGAGTTGGTTATTAGGAAAACTGGGTACTCATTCTTTAATATTTATATCAATATTTTATTACCTTTGAACATTATTCTCATGCTTATAAATCACCTTACACAAATGCCCTAATATTACTTTCCTGAATTTTTCTTTTTTACATTTTTATTCTTCTATGCAGCATTTTAAAAACAACTTACTTTAGTTGGGAAGTTGAACCATTTACTGACATCCATCGATGATCACTGCTGCTACGGCGGACTCCGATCCATGATATCGGTGACAGGGAACTCAGAAATTTCTACTCCAAAATAAAGAATTTTTATTTAAATAATCATTAGGAGGGTTTATATTATATTTTGAAATGAAGGCATTCTATTTTTTCATAAAATCCTTAATTTTCAGAACAAAATGAGTGTTGAATCTTAATCTAACACTGAAGATACACATGTATATTAAAGTAAAAACATCACTTTTCATACTGCCAAAACTTTAAACAATGTTTGCACTTTTGATTTAAAAATTTAAGCATTTAGCATTAATAGTTATGTTCATAAGAAAAATTCTGATTTATGTAATTTAGTAGTTACCAATGTTGACAAAACTAACCCAACAAGACTTTAAATAAGTTTCCAAATACTTATTTAGTGTATTTGATAATCTGACTTAGTCAATGTAGCTATCCACCATGTTTCTCAGAGCTCAGGTTTCGGAAAAATATTAAGGGATTTTTCATTAAGGAAACAAATGACATGCAAGACAAAAATTAGCAATTCTGTGCCCCAGACCATTCTTTTTTTTTTTTTCCTAGGGATGGGGTGGGGGTTTCCCTGGCTGGGAATGGAACCCAAGACGCAGCGTTGAGAGCACAGAAGCCCAGCCACTGCACCACCAGAGAAGCCCCCAGACCATTCTTTAGGCAGATATGCCGCAAATCAATCGGTTTCTGTGTTGGTGGCATCCAATGGTCTGTACATGGTGTCACAGGCTCATTTCTCTGCTCTTCCCTGTTAAGCACAACTATAAATTCTAGAACTAATAGAAGATAGGAGTTAAGGAGAAGGCTCAAATGTGAAAAGAGAAAGGGGAAGAGGTTTGGGACCTGAGGATTGGGAACAACAGGGTGACAGGCTATCTTATAACCCCACCCCAAAGAAGACAGTGACCTCGGCCTACTGCTTCCCAACACCCACCCAAGGAAGGCATCCCTCCTCTTCTTCGGAGAGGGAATTCTGTCCAGCACCACCAGGAAAGCCTGTAGGGGGATCCATCAAGACACCTGCTAACAGAAGCAGCCAGAGGAAGTGCTTTCCTTCCCCCACCAACAGACCCCAGGGCAGGGGGCTTGGAGGTGGGACCAGCAAAGGGACCCTAAGACTGAAAGTACTGAAGCCAGGATGTCTCTTGATGCCTGATGGTGTGAAACTCCTCCCCATCCAGGGATGTCAGAGAAAATAGATTTGAAATACTACATTTACATAACTCAGCAGTGCAGATAAATGCAAAAATACAGATAAATTGCAAATTTATCATATGGAAGTGAAAAAGACAGGAAGATAAAAAAGCATCGTGTACGGCACCATTTATATGAAGTTCAAAAACACACCAACATCCTATCATAGGAAAAGTCAGCACAGTGGTTGAATGCGCAGGGAGAAAAAGTGAGGAGAGAACACACAGTAGCCGGTCTGCTAGGGCTGGAAACTTACTCTTAAATCTGATTTGTAATTACATGACTCTATTCACTTTATAATCAATCTGCACAATTATTATGTGTGTCTTTGAAGTATGATGAAATAAAATAGCAAAGTTTAGAAAACAGCATTTATAAAACCATGGTTCTATGAAAAAGAACTGGAAATTATCAAATGTGCATTAATAGTACAAAATGCAAACTATTACACAGTCTCACAATGATACAGTAACAAATTTTAAAATAAACCTAAAAATATTTATAAAAATGTGAATGAACTCTGCTAATGCAGTATCTATTAAAATAAGCTTTTAGTAAAATGTTTGAAATACATTCTCTTACCATTTCTTCTTCGTTATCTATATAAAGCAGGTTAGAGTTCTTGGAAGCACAGGCCATGAAACTCTCAGTCCATGTTTTACGCTCAGTACTAACGTAATAGCAATTGTTGGAATATATTAACCACTCCTTTGGACAATAACCACAATAATGTGCTGAAGAAAGATTATGAATTTTTATTCAAAAACAATTTGAATTTAAAAGAAAACAAAAATATACCTACATATATGCATAAATAGAAATATACTCATATACATACATATCATAGCTATGCGCCCTCACAGTCTGGTACATGTAAAACAAAACACACTCACACACACTTACAGAGAAGGTCACCCTTCATTTCCTAATTTATGTACTCATATAAAGCAAACACGTAAGCAAAAATATCCACTCATTAACATCCTAAAAGTTTAGAATAACAATGTTATTTGTCTCATCACATTAAAGCAGTAGGAAATTTGAGCCAATTGGCATCAATGGATATGGTGATTTTAAATGAGTATTTCTTCATATCATTGCATAAGAAGCAACAGTCTCCTATAATCATCATATAAACATTTATCGCCACAGTTTATACTTTATGATTCTCCCAAATAATGTATTACATTTTTTCTTCCCTAAGATAGAGAAAAATATGAACTTTACTAATATCAGAACTTTGAAAATCATAATGTACCTTTCTCAATCCTTGTAATCAGGGATGAATTGCTCTGTTCTAGTATTACAATCCCTAGAAAAAGATTAATTTTTAATTTAAAAATAATATTGATAAAAATAAATCATATTAACTTTAGTTTCTTAGTGGGAAATTTGGTGTATTGCTTAGGTTCATAAAAATCTGAAATAAAGTTGATTTTCATAAGAAAATGTAATAAAATCAAGTTAAATGAGTTGAGGGAAGAATATTTGAGAACCCTATAGGATCAGTATTGGTTTAACTGGTCTCAGAAATTAATATGTACTTCTCAATAAGATCTTTTGGACTTCTAAAGAATGCCCTTGAGCTATGAATTCTGCATATATATATTACTCTCTAGAATCATCCTGTTATTTGTACTTTTGAAAAATGCAAACTAACATGCCATATGCAGTCTGAATGCGTACATTAAAATGACAGTCCTATTCCTAATGCTGTGAAATGTTCAGAGGCAGTGATAATCATTGAAGAGAAAAGTTCTCTTACAATTTTCCAAAATTGTACTTACAAGGAATAAAATGTAGCATTCTCACTACAATAAATATCAAGATGAGGCAGATAACTCCCAGGATCCCAGCAATGAGCCTCTCTGGAGGTGATGGTGAGTCTGTGGGGAAAGAAATGGAAACACTGAGAAAGTGGGATGGACACAATCTTTTAGACAGTTCACATGCAGAGAGCACTCATGCACGTGGAATCACTTACATGCATGAACTTAAACCCCAGCCCCTACCTGCCATGGCATTCTTCCTCTTAGAACGTACCCTTGCATGTTCAGGAAATGCAATGCTGTGTAAGTTGTTGGGCAAAGACCCCACCTCACAACAATGCAAAAATAAATCGAGTCCTCACGTTTCACGTTAGAGTGCTGTATCCCAACGTCGAGCTCTGATTCTCACTAAATAAAATATGTGAGCTTATTCCCTATTGTTTTTCTGTATTTCCACACCCTAGCTGCATATCCCAGAACAGTTACACTTTGGGTCCACTTAATGCTTTCCCTTTGCAGTGATTACCAGGGTCTTTCCATTGAAGATCAATGAGAAGCATTTTGGAAGTTTAATCTCACCTACGATGTTTGCTGTTTAATTAGGAAAATAGAGTTTTTCATGCCCTTACCTTTTATTTTCTGTCTCCTTGAGTCCTCAGCCAGATTCGATTCTGAAGAGTTTTCTAGTTGGATATCCATCTCAGCAGCTGAGTAAGGTCAGGTATGGTGTCTACAATAACTTTACTTAATTAAGTACTTAATAAATGGTGTGAATACTGACAAGATGCCCAGTATAGTCGATGCGGGTGGAGTGGGAAATACGTAATGGTACGCACTCTGCAGCTCACCAATGTTAAGTGTGGGCCTACGTACTTAGAGCTTTAAATAAGTGTTTCATGACAGAATAATATTTCTTATAATAATATTCCACATTTGACACACATTATTGGTTGAATCACGTAAAGTAATAAATCAGAAATAAAGTAATTTTGAATAATGTTATCTTCATTAATTTAGTCAGCTTCTATTGAAACATTTCAACACTGTTAGAATAACTAAAAATAAAAATGCAGAAAAAAGTGGTATGCCAATTTTTATGACAATTTTTATATCCACTAATCATTAAAGACTGTTATAAATTGGGAAAACAGTAATGTTAGCATATAGTAATTTCCTGTACTAAATTATTTTTATATTACTATTCACATTAAAAGCCAGATAAGTGTCACCAAATGCTATTTTATTTGGAATGATTTTGGAGCTCAGAGAAATCATTAAAACTTTAAAGAAATATTTCGTATGTCAAAAAATATAACAGGGCCGGGAGTGGTAGAGGAGGGTAAAGGATGTAAAATACTTGGTGATGGAAGGAGAACTGACTCAGGGTGGTGAATATATAAAATGCAATATATAAATGATGTATTACAGAATTATATATTTAAAACCTCTATAATTTTAATAATCAATCACCCCAATAAATTTGATAGCATTTTTAAAAAAGAGAAATGTTGTATGACACCCTAAATTGATCCCAAACTTTAAAAATAATAACATTTAGGTGGTGAACTTATTATACATAAAGTTGACAATGCACTGTAGAATTGTATTCCTGAAACCTATGTAATCCTTGCTAACAGATGTCACCCCAATAAGTCTAACAATAAAAATGAATTTAAAAAAAAAGAAATAAATAAATAAATAAAAATAATAACAATACATTAAAAGATTTTTAAAAATAATTATTTCACAGAAGTAATTTGCAATTTATTTAATGGCTAATATATGAAATCATAAATAAATGTCATTTATAGAGAACATTGTTTCTACAAACTACTAGAAAAAAACCTATGTTGTCAAGTCAGTGAGGGTAGCTTTGGTTGTGTAAGTAAATGCAATAAATCAAAAAATATAATTTAATAATTCAGTCAATGAGCTCTGCAGTTAGTAAGATCCAAAATAAACTCTGGCTTTGAAATTTACAATGAATGACTTTAAAAGTTACTTAGTGTGTAGCAACCTAGATTACTAATATAAAGTGGGCATAAATTATGTAAAATAGAATATAAGTAAAACACTTAATAATCATATTTATAAACTCTCAGTAATGTTACATACATATTTTAATTATTATTTGAATACACTTGCCATGTTACTATTTCTGATTCATACCAATTAGACAATGTAATGTAATTCATTAGACAGAAGTCTCTTATCAGTGTGGAATCTGTTTTTCAATGTTTTGTTGAATTTTTAAAGTCTTTTGATTGTTGATAACTAAGTTTAAATAAGGATTTTATAGTTGATACCTCATCCTGATTTTTATTACAAGTCAAACAGCTTTTATTTAATCCAACTACATGTATGAGGAATTCTGTTTGACCCTGAAATATTCATTTTAAGAATAACATTTTAAATTCCAGGCCAAATATAAAATCATACAGTTATAACTATATCTATTAATTACAAAATCCAAAATTGACTGTTCCTTGTCATGATACTTATTGAATTTCACTTTAACTTATAGTGATTTTGAAACCCAACTTTGCATATGTGTATGCTCTTTAGTAATTTTCCGCACGTTAAATTTGAATATTTGAAGATATCCTCCAATATAGTTCATACTTGATTCTTGATTTTACTATGAATTGTACAAATCAGAATACCAATGTTTTCTTTGATTTGATTGCTTATTAATTGTACCTCAATTACATCACAACTAGCATTTGTAATCTCCCACTACAGGAGGTGGGCTAATAGAGAGAAAGGAGAGAGAAACACATACCTTCTGCAGGACACAAAGTCATGCGTCCTTTAGTGGAAGAAATAACCATATCTGTGGTCTTCACAGACTGCACGTCAGCACTCAGAGTGAAGCAAAAGTGGACAAAGTCGATAATTCATCACTCTCTCACTTAAAGTTTAAACAGGAAATTCTTACACTTTGGCTATTTTGAAGACAGTTTATCTTATCACACACCTTCAGAATATAGGAGACTTTGAGCTTTCAGTGTGTCATTGAGTTTGTCCATTGACAAGTGCCTCTGAGAAATTGTTTTCATATGCTCAAAGGTTTCTGGGACAAAAGACTTGACCACCCACGCTGTTAGGTTGCTTACACCCTAATTGCAAACGCTAAAACTTTGGCTCCATTAAGAGTATCTTAGATGTTTTAAGTTCTATCTTACACCAGGTTGCTAAATACTAGCATTACCTACTTTTTTCCTACTTTCATTATGTCATTTCTACTCTGATGGAAAAAACTTAAATCATAATCCAACTCAGTAGATATTTAATGACTTTTTTCTATTATTTTGAAGAATCACTACATTTTCAGCTGTACTATAACTGTTACAATTATCTATTCCCAAGCTTTTCTCAATTTCTCTGCCCTAGTTCTTAAAATTGCTACATTTAATTTTATTATATATGTATAAGTTATTTAGATTTTTCTTGATAAAGATTAGTGTCTCTGTGAAGGACAAAACATTAAGGAATGTTTAGCTATATCACAATGTAAGAGATTAAAATATTAAATAATTGCTCATGACATTTTTCATTGATTCATCCTCCTCCAATCATAACTTGTCTGTATTTTAATAGAAATATCTGTTGTAAATGACAAAAATTCAAGTCAATTAGAAGAAAAACAAAGATAATTTTTAAAAATTTTTATTTAACCAAAAATGGGGCAGGCAGAAAAGTAGATTTGGAAAACGTAAGTTACATGATGTATTCGTAAATAAAGTGAAACATTAAATCTAAATTATCTAGTTTGTATCAGATGGAATTTTTTTCATTCTTCCCACGTTGTATGAACAAAAGGGGCCACGGTTACCCATCATTTCCAGGAAATTAAAATTGGAAGTGCTACACGATCTAGCAATCTTACTTCTGGTCATATATACCAAAAAATGACACAATTATCTCAAAGAAAAATTTGTATTTCAATGTTCAATGTTCACTGAAGCATTATTCACAATAACTAAGGTATGGAAGCAACTGAAGTGTCTTCAGTGGATGACTTGAAAAAAAAGGTTTATACACATCCATACACTCATTGGATTATTTCAAAATAATTTTAATAATAATAACTTTTAATTATCATTTAAAAATAATTTTTATTATTCAGTTATTATTTACATACATTATATTAGTTTGATGTGGAGAGCATAGTGGTTAGACTGTTATATAACTTACGAGCTGATCAGCCTGATAAATTTAGCACCCATCTAAAAGTATGTGCAGCTATTACATTATTGACTATATTTCTTATGCTATAATTTACATCCCCAGAACTATTTCATTAACTATCATTTGTACTTGTTAATTCCTTCAGTTGTTTTGCCATCCCCCTACACACATCTCATGTGTTAAACATCAAAACATTCTCTGTGTGTATGAGTTTGCTTCTGTTCTGTTAGTTCATTCATTTTTGTTCTTTAGATGCCACATGTAAGTGAAATCATATGGCATTTGTATCTCTCTGCCTGACCTACTTCATCAGCACAATTCCCTCTAGGACCAACCATGTTGCTACAGATGGCAAAAATTCATTCCATTGTATACGTGTACTACCTCTTCTTTATCCATTCATATCCATTCATCCATTGATGGACACTGAGGTTGCCTACATACCTGGCAATTGCAAATAATGCTACAATGAACATATGAATGCATATCTCTTTTCAAAGTACTGTTTTGGGGTTTTTTTAAATAAATATGCAGAAGTGGGACTACAACATCCTTGTCTCTTGTTGTAGCCTTTGTTATAAAGTCCATTTTGTCTGGTATAAGCATTGCTACCACAGCCTTCTATTTGTTTGTTTCTTTTTTCATGAAATGTCTTTTTCCATCTCTTTGTTTTCAGTCTGTGCGTGTGTCTTTTGATAGGAAGTGAGCCCACTATAGAAAGTATATTACATTTGTAAGGGTCTTATTTTCTTATCCACTCAGCCACCCTATGTCTTTTGTTTGGAGCATTTAATCCAGTTTCATTGAAACTAATGGCTTAAATACATGTAGTTTTATTGTCACTTTATTATCCATATTTTATCTTTTTTCCTTTTTCTTCTTAAAAAAGTCTAACATTTCTTGTAATGGTGGTTTGTTAGTGATGATGAACTCCTTTAACTTTTTCTTGTCTGGGATGCTCTTTATCTGTCCTTAGATTCTAAATCAAGGGTGCCCAACCTTTTGGCTTCCCTGGCCCATAATGGAAGAAGAAGAATTGTCTTGGGCAACACATAAAATACATGAACACTAACAATAGCTGATGAGTTTTGTTTTTGTTTTTTTTTTTTTCATTTGAATATTTTATTTAACCCTATACCTAAAATATTACCATTTCAACATGCAGTCAACATAAAAATTATTTCTATTTTACATTTATTTTTTTTCATACCATGTCTTTGAAATCCAGCATACATGTTTTCCAAAAAATTTTTATTTAATAAAAATACAATGGAATAAGTTTATGCTAAGAAATGCAGCAATAAATACAGTTGAAGGAAATAGCAACTCTACATTGATACACTGGCACGAACAGGAAGAACACACGTACTACCCAGACCTATGTGTCTGAAGGCAGATTTTGTACATGCTCCTTTAGAAACACCACTCTAAAAAGATATTATCAGCTCAGGTGAGAGAATGAGTACACATATAATCACAAATGCACACGGATCATGATTTTATTTAAAAATTAGCAAGCAATACTGTAGAAACATTGACATGTAAATTTCTAAAATGCTGCATCTTAAATTTATTTTTTTTTTCATATTTTTTTTTAATTCATTTTTATTGTTAGACTTATTGGGGTGACATCTGTTAGCAAGGATTACATAGGTTTCAGGCATACAATTCCACAGTGCATTGTCAACTTGATGCATAATAAGTTCACCACCTAATGTGACCCCTCTTTCCATCCCCTTATATTTAGCTTCCCCCCCTCCTCCCCCACCCCCCCCCCCTTCCCCCC
>PVJL010021811.1:0-10087 GCA_004026885.1 Lyroderma lyra | reverse complement strand
GTTTTTTGTTTGTTCATTTCATTTTTTCTTTGCTTTCATTTTTATATTCCGCATATGAGTGAAATCATGCAGTTCTTTGTTTTTTCTGTCTGGCTTATTTCACTTAGCATGATGATCTCCAGGTTCATCCATTTGTTGCAAATCGCAATATTTCATCTTTTCTTACAGCGGAGTAATATTCCATTGTGTATATGTACCATAGCTTCTTTATTATGTCGCAGGGAACTTTGGTTGCTTCCATGTTTTGGCCCCTGTGAACCGTGCTGCAATGAACATTGGGGTATATAAGTCTTTGCAGACAAAAGTTTTCAAGTTCTTTGGGTAGATCCCCAGAAGGGGAATTGCTGGGTCAAATGGTAGCTCCATTCCCAATTTTCTGAGGAACCTCCACACTGCCTTCCACAGTGGTTGTACCAGTTTGCACTCCCACCAGCAGTGTACCAGAGTTCCTTTTTCTCCACATCCTCTCCAGCACTTTTTATTTTTTGTCTTGTTTATAATAGCCACTCTCACAGGTGTGAGGTGATATCTCATTGCGGTTTTGATTTGCATTTCCCTGATAGCTACTGAGGATGAGCATTTTTTCATATGTCTGTTGGCCATTTGTATTTTCTCATGGGAGAAGTGTCTGTTTAGTTCTTCTGCCCACTTTTTAATTGGGATGTTTGTTTTTTGGTTGTTAAGTCTTATTAGTTCTTTATATATTTTAGATATTAGACCCTCATCTGATGCGTTATTTGCAAATATTTTCTCCCATTCAGTTGGCTGTCTCTTTGCCTTGTTGATGGTTTCTTTTGCTGTGCAGAAGCTTTTTAGTTTAACATAATCCCATTCATTTATTTTTGCTTTTACTTTCCTTGCCTTTCAGGTCAGGTTCATGAAGTCTTCCTTGAGTCCTAGTTCTATAAGTTTAGTACCTATGACTTCTCCTAATACAATTTATTTTTGCAGGTCTTATATGAAGGTCTTTAATCCATTTTGAGTTAATTTTTGTATATGGAGAGGGTTCATAGCTCAGGTTCATTCTTTTGCATATGTTTTTCCAGTTTTCCCAGCACCACCTACTAAAGAGGCTGTCTTTTCCCCATTGTTTGTTTATTGGTCCTTTATCGAAAATTATTTGTCCATATATTTGTGGGTTTATTTCTGGGTTTTCAGTTCTATTCCTTTGGTCTCTATTTCTGTTCTTCTGCCAGTACCAAGCTGTTTTGACTATTGATGCTTTGTAATATCAATAGAAGTCAGGAAGTGTAATGCCACCAGCCTTATTCTTTTTATGTTGTATTGCTTTGGCGATTCGAGGTCTTTTATGGTTCCATTAAATCTAATAATTCTTTTATCTATTTCACGAAAGTATGATTGTGGGATTTTGATTCTGCCCAAAGCAATCTACAGATTTAATGCAATACCCATCAAAATCCCACAATCATACTTTCGTGAAATAGATAAAAGAATTATTAGATTTATAAGGTTTTTTTTTTAATTATTAGGGTTAGCAGTAGAACAAAAGGTCTGATTGTGTTTAAGGTTAGATATTGTGTTTAAGTTTAGGTCTTTTTGTTTTATTCATGGTTCAATTGAGAGGTTGGTAAGAAGTAGTATTTTACGGTAAGATTTGAGGCAGGGATTGGCTCTCAATTGGGGATAATGTTAGGGTAAGAGTAAGGGCTGTGGTTAGGGTTGGGTTTACACTTATATATTAAGGGTTATGTTTTAAGTTAATTTTAAGGTGAGGTTTTGAGTTTGGTATGAGAGTGGGGTTAGATTTGTGTTTCCATTTAGGGGCCAGATTACACTTAGGATTACATTTTGAGTAAGCTTCAAGTTAGGTAAATGTTAGAATGAGTTTAGGTTCAGAACAGATTTTGTGATGATGGTTAGTGTTAGTGTAGGATAAGAATAAATTGTGAGGTTAGGATGAAAATTTGAAATGAATTTTTTTTTACTAAGGTTTAGGTTTGAGGTTATGTTTATAATTAAGTATAAGGATAGTGTTAGGTTCATTTAACAGTCTAGGTTTAGGGGTAATGCTGAGTTTATGATTAGTGTTATGGATTGGGTTCTTTTTATGTTTCCATTTAAAGTTTGGGTTGAGGTTGTGATTAAATTTAAGGTTACTTTTAAGATTAGGCTGACCATTCTTTTATGGTTTACTTTGAAATTGGGATTAGTTTAGTGTTCTTTGTAGGTTATATGCTGGGGTTATGGTTGGTGCAGGATGTAGTGAAGGGGTAGGATGAGGGTTAGGGTGAGGTGTGAATTTCGATTTTGGGTTAAAATTACTTGTAATTTTCAGGTGTATGTTTAGGATTAGGACTCCCATTAAGCTTAGTTTTAGGGTAAGTGTGAACCTTTCAGATAGGATTGTGATTAGAGATAAGGTTAATTGTGAGGTTATGTTTACGATCAGGTGCTGGTAAGGGTGAGGGCCAAGATGATGTTGACGCCCAGGGTTAGGTTTAGGGTTATGCTTAGGTATTTTGGGTGTTTTCATGGTTCATGTTCCTCGGAGATTTTGTTTCAGGTTTAGGGTTAGGGATTCTTTGACTCCAGGATAAGGTTTTAAATTGGGATTGAGTTAATGATTAATTTTAAAGAATAGGCCAGGTTTAGGGTTAGATTTAAAGCTAGGGATGAGGTTAAGATTCCATTATGAGTTCCTTTGAAACTTAGGGTAAGTTTTGGGTTTAGGGTTCACTTATGACTAAGTTTAGTGTTAGGTTCGTCATTGAGTTAGGTATTGTGTTTGGGAGAGTTTTAATACTTATTCCTTTTTTTTTAAATTTTTGCCACCACATTGGCATTTTAGATCATCAAAACTGTTTTTCAACTTTCCATTTACCTAGAAGCAGTAATGGGGCCTGAATGCACATAGTATATTCAAATGCTCATCATAGACCTCACTACTCAGTCTTCTCTCAGGTTTTCAAGAATAACTTCTCAACTCTCAAATCTCTTTAGAGTTATGAGATCAGGATTGAGAGGGTGATTTCCCATCAAGATACCAAACACAAATGCCAGCACTTTCATCCTTCCTCCCCGACCACAAAAGGACAATCACGTATGAAATGCATAATAATGCGCATGAATCTCTTTTTCCCATTATCTTAAGGTTCCATTCTGTATTTTAGTTGTGTAAGAGTATTTCTGAAATATTTACTACAATTCTGAGTAGAATACAAATCATAAATAAAAAAAAATATCAGAGGCTTCTATTTCAAATATTCTAGAAGGCATGCACGCACCATCACTCTAGTATTTTGAACAGTCAATTGTAAATCATAATCAAAGTGCATTGTGTGCTTGCTGTCCCCACCCCATACCGCCTCCCTTCTTCACTTAGGAAAACAGTTCAGTGTTGTGACTACAGTTAAAGGAGGGGATGCCACTGCTAAATGTACACTCACCTATCTCACAGATCCTACAGAGAGACAGTAAGTTGAGTTCATGTTATACACACCTAAAATTCCTCCCCAAGAGAACGGCTGCCTGTTCATCATGTATTATGGTCCCAGCCAATCAACCACTAAGTACAGGGTAAAACAGACAAAAGTACGTACATAATTGACCAGAACAAACAACCCTTTTACTCTGATTTATCTGGGATCAAGCAATGCCTTGAAATAGGTATGAAGTGATGCATCAAAATTATCCATTTGAAATCCTTAGTACCCCGGTGAGAGCAGAGGCTTGGAGAGGCGGTTTGGCACCAACAGGAGCGCCCTTGGGCCACCAGATCCCAGGCTGATGCTGGCAGACATCCCTTGCAGGGCGCACCCACCCTCCGCGACAGAAAGAGGAAGGCGCCAGGGACTTATAATCAGAATATTGGCTGACCGCGAGGTCACAGGAAGGGCCAGCCAGTCAGGCCCCGAGGCTGTATCAAGGGTTATGATGTATTGCAGCCCAAGAGCCCATCAGGAGACAATAGAACTGTGAGGATTTTGAGTTCCATAATGCGATGCAGTGGCGAGCTGTGACCCTGGGAGAGGTTTAGAGGTAAGTTTAGGACTTGTGTTAAGGAAGAGGTTCTGCGCAGCTTCAGCTTTGGTGTTAGCCTTAGAGTTAGCTTTGAGGTTAGAGGTATGGTTAAAATTGTGGTTAGTGTTCAGTGTATGTAAAGTTGGGGGTGAGAGGTATGTGTACTATTGTGGTTATGATTAGTGTAAGGATCCATCTTTGAGTTAGGCTATGTGTTAGGTTTCAGGGTAGGTTCAGAGCTAGAGTTTGGATTGGTTTAGAAGAAGCTTTGAGGTTATGGTATTAAGAATATTGAAATGAGAACTCTGGGTAGAAGGGCTATTGATAGAGTGAGGTAAAGTTTGAGGATAGAGTTAGGTTTTTCGTTAGTCATATGCTTGGGTTAGGGTGTGGGTGAGTTAATGATTAGAGGTAGTTATATACTTAGGCTTCCAGTTACCTTTGAGGTTGGAGTTAGGTTTTAAGATAGGGTAGGAGAAGTGCCGGTTTAATGATGCTGTGCAGACTTCAGTTTATGATTCTGTTTTTTTAATTCGGGTGAGATTTAGCTTGGAGGTCAGGGTTGGTTTTACATTCGAGTTGGGTTGGGTTTCCAGTAAAAGTGAGTATGGGTTCCTTTCAGCGATAGTGTTATAGGAAAGCTCCGGTTTTTCACTAGGTCTCGGTTTAGCATTAGATTTCAGTTTAGGATTATTTCTTGAGTATATTATGAGATTTAGAGTTAGGTTTCAATTTATAGTAAAACTGAGGGTTCTGTTATAATTTCGGTTTGAATTTGGTGTTGGATTACGTTTGGGGTTTCTTTGTAATTTAGGCCATGTTTATGGTTTGGGTTTTTTATTTATGTAATAAATTAATGACAGTGACTTTGATTAGTAACATTAAAATTCCAGTGGGCATTTCTACAATATATAATTCATATTCATATATTGCATTGTGTGTTCAGCACCCAGAGTCACTTCTTCCTTCCCCCTATATTTGACCCACCCCTTTCCCCTTCTACCACCTCTCTTTTTCCTTACATTCTTGCAACCACTAATATGCTGTCTGTATTTATGAGTTTTTGGAATTTTCTTTGTTGCTTTCATTTTTACATCCCATGTATGAGTGAAGTTCTATGGTTCTGAGCTACTTCTATTTGATTTATTTCCCTTAGCATGGTAATCTCCAGACCCATCCATGTTGGCACAATCGGCAGTGTTTCATCTTTATTTCTGGGCGAGTAGTGTTTCACTGGGTGTTTGTACCACATCTCCTGCATCCAATCGATTGTTGAAGAACATGTTGGTTGTTGATATGTCTTGACCACCATAACTTGTACTGCAAGGAACACAGGGGTACGTATATCTCTATTAGTACATGTTTTCAGATTTGTAGGGTGGATACCCAGTGAAGGGATGGCTTGGTTTTATGGTATATTTATTCTTAACATTCTGGGGAACCTCTGTACTGTTTTCCATCGTTGCTGCCAATTGACATGCCCACCTGCAGCATATGAGAAGTCTTTATTCCCACAGCCTCTCCAACACTCATTATTACTTGTCTTGTGGATCATAGCCTTTCTATTAATAACAGGTGTGAAGTGGTAGTTCATAGCATTTCTCTAATACCCAGTGTACTTAAACATTTTGTATGTATCTCTTGGGTGTTTGATTAATCTGTCTTCTTGGGGAAAGTGTCTGAACAAGTCCTCTGCCCATGTGTTCATGGGATTGTTTGTTTGTCTGTAGTTGAGTTCTAGGAGTTCTTTATATAGTTTAGGTTTTAACCCCCTTTCAGTCATTGCTTGCAAAGGTCTTCTCCCACTCTGTCGGTGGCCTTTTTCTTTCTTGATGGTTTCTTTGGCTGTGCAGAAGCTTTTACATCGGGTACAGTCCCATTCATTTCTTTTGACATTTACTTCCCTTGCCTTTGAGGTAACATTCATCGAACTATTTCTAAAGCAAGGTCTAGAAGTTTGGGACGTACGCTTTCTTCTATACAATTTATCATTATTGGTAGCATGTTTAGGTCTTTGTTCCAGTTTTAGTTAATTTTGGTATATGTTGAAAACTGTCAGTCTAGTTTCATTCTTTTGCATGTGATATTCTCTATGCCCTAGCACCATTTATGGAAAATGGATTCTTTGCTTCATGTTATATTTTTGGCTTTCTAGAAAAAAAAATCTTCACATATATATGTGTTATTACTTCTGGGTTTTCAGTTCTTCTTCATTGGTGTGTGTGTGCCTATATTTCTGCCAATACCCTGCTGCTTATATTAATGTCATTGTGTGTTATAGACTGAAGTCAAAGAGTGTGCAACCATCACCATTATTGTTTTTTTCCTTCGGATGCCTGTGTTTATTTGGGGTCTTTAATATTCCAGAGAAATCTGTTGATTTTTTTCTTGAAATATTTCAAAAAACTGTCATTGGAATTTTGATGGGGATGGCATTAAATCTGTTCATTGCTTTCTGTAACATGACCATTTCAATGAGGTACATTCGTCCCATTTATGAATATAAAATCTCTGCATTTCTTTGTGCCTTCTTCAATTACTTTTTTTGTTAGCGTTTATTTATTTATTTATTCATTTATATATTTCTATTCATTTTTATTGATAGACTTATTGGTGTGACATCTGTTAGCAACGATTTCATAGGTTTCAGGCATACAATTCTACTGTGCATTGTCAACTTGATGTATAATCAGTTCACCACCTAATGCGACGTCTCTTTACATCACCTTATAGTTAGCTTCGCACACTCCTCCCCCATCCCCTCCCTTTTCTCCCCTCCCTAACCAACTCGTCCCGAAACAATCATTAAATTATAGATTGTGTCTATGGGTTATTTGTTTGTTTATTTCGTTTTTTCTTTGTTTTCAGTTTTATATTCCACATATGAGTGAAGTCATACAGTTCTTTGATTTTTCTGTGTGGCTTATTTCCCTAAGCATAATGATCTCCAAGTCTATCCGTGTTGTTGCAAATGACAATATTTCATCTTTTCTTATAGCCGAGTAATATTCCATCAAAAAATAACTCAAAATGGATTAAAGACCTTCATATAAGACGTGTACCAATACACAGTCTAGAAGGAGACATTGGTACTAAACTTATAGAAGTAGGACTCAAGGAAGAATTCATGAACCGTTCCTGAAGGCCAAGGGAAGTATAAGCAGAAATAAATGAATGGGACTATATCAAACTCAAAAGCTTCCGCAAAGCAAAAAAAAAACTTCCATTTCTTTGATCCGGTCCATCCGTGTTGTTGCAAATGATAGTATTTCATCTTTTCTTATACATGAGTAATATTCCATCAAAAATTTACTCAAAATAGATTAAAGACCTTCATATAAGACCTGTAAGAATACACTGTATAGAAGAAGACATTGGTACTAAACTTATAGACCTAGGACTCAAAGAAGACTTCATGACCCTGTCCTCAAAGGCAAGGGAAGTATAAGCAAAAATAAATGAAAGTGACTATATCAAACTGAAAAGTTTCAGCAAAGCAAAAGAAAAGTTCAATTTCTTTTAACATCTTGTGTTTGTCAGAGTATAGGTCCCTCAGCCCCTGTGTCAAATTTCTTCTCAGCGTTGAGGTTATGGTTAACATACAAATTAGGGTATGTGTTCGACTTATCTTTAGGGTTATTGCTCTTTTTAGGTGGGTGGTATCAGTTAGAGTCAGAGTTATTACTAATGTTAGGGTTAGCCTTCAGTTGTTCATTAGAATTAGGGTTATGATTAGGGGTATATTGACTTTTGAAGTTCGGGTTTCTCTCTCAATTACTGTTATGATTAGGCTTAGTGTTATTTCTAGAATTTGGTTTAAAGGAAAGCACGCGTTATGTAATGGGTAGGTTTAGGTATCTGCTTAGTTTCTGATGAGGTTAGAAACCATGTTAGGTTCAGGTCACTAGCTATGGTTAGCATAATATTTAGGGTTAGGGTTATGGTTAGAGTTAGGTTTGAGGTTATTTTTTTAGTTTTTAATTAGGGGTGATGTAGGTTTAAGACCAAGATAGGGGCTGTAGGGAAGCCTAGCTTGAGCTTTAGGTAGACATTATGGTTTAGATTTTGAGTTAGTCTAAGGGTTAAAGATGAGGTTAGGTTTGATTTTATTATTAGGGTTAGCAGTAGAACAAAAGGTCCGATTCTGTTTAAGGTTAGATTTTGTGTTTAAGTTTAGGTCTTTTTGTTTTATTCATGGTTCAATTGAGAGTTTGGTAAGTAATAGTGTTTTACGGTAAGATTTGAGTCAGGGATTGGCTCTGAATTGGGGATAAATTTAGGGTTAGATTAAGAGCTCTGGTTAGGGTTAGGTTTACAGTTATATATTAAGGATAATGTTTTAAGTTAAGTTTAAGGTGAGGCTTTGAGTTTGGTATGAGAGTTGTGTTAGATTTGTGTTTCCATTTAGTGGCCAGATTACACTTAAGATTACGTTTTGAGTAAGCTTCCAGTTAGGTAAATGTTAGAATGAGTTTAGGTTCAGAACAGATTTTGTGATGATGGTTAGTGTTAGTGTAGGATAACAATAAATTATGAGATTAGGATGAAATTTAAAATGAATTATTTTTTACTAAGATTTAGGTTTGAGGTTTTGTTTTTAATTAAGTATACGGATAGTGTTAGGTTCATTTTGCAGTCTAGTTTTAGGGGTAAGGCTGAGTTTATGATTAATGTTATGGATAGGGTTCTTGTTATGTTTCCATTTAAAGTTTGGTTTGAGGTTGTGATTAAATTTAAGATTATTATTAAGATTAGTCTAACCATTGATTTATGGTTTACTTTGAAATTGGGATTAGGTTTATTCCTCTTTGTAGGTTATATGCTGGGGCTATGGTTGGTGCATGATGTAGTGAAGAGGTAGGATGAGTGTTAGAGTGAGGTGTGAAGTTCAATTTTGGGTTAAAATTACTTTTAAGTTTCAGGTGTATGTTTAGGTTTAGGACTCCCATTAAGCTTAGGTTTAAGGTAAGTGAAACATTCAGTTAAGATTGTGATTAGAGATAAGTTTAGTTGTGAGGTTAAGTTTACGATCAGGTGCTGGTTAGGATGATGTCTAAGATGATGTTGACGCCCAGGGTTAGGTTTAGGCTTACCCTTACGGATTTTGGTTATGTTCATGGTTCATTTTCCAAGTAGATTTTGTTTTAGGTTTAGGGTTAGGGTTTGCTTTGACTCCAGGGTAAAGGTGTAAATTAGGATTGAGTTCATGGTTACTGTTAGAGAATAGGCCAAGTTTAGGGTTAGACTTAAAGCTAGGGGTAAGGTTAAGATTCCATTATGATTTCCTTTGAAACTTAGGGTAAGATTTGGGTTTAGGGTTCACTTATGACTAAGTTTAGTGTTAGGGTCGTCATTGAGTTAGGTATTGTGTTTGGGATAGTTTTAATACATATTCCTTTTTTGTTTTTAATTTTTGCCACCACATTGGCATTTGAGATCGTCAAAACTGTTTTTCAACTTTCCATTTACCTAGAAGCAGCAATGGGGCCTGAAATCACATAGTCTATTCAAATGCTCATCATAGATCTCACTACTCAGTCTTCTCTCAGGTTTTCAAGAATAACTTCTCAACTCTCAAATCTCTTTACAGTTATCAGATCAGGATTGAGAGGACGACTTCACATCAAGATACCAAACACAAATGCCAGCACTTTCTTCCTTCCTCCCCGACCACAAAGTGCCATCACCTATGAAATATATAATAATGCCCATGAATCTCTTTTACCCATTATCTCAAGGTTCCATTCGGTATTTTAGTTGTGTAAGAGTATTTCTGAAATACTTACTATAATTCTGAGTAGAATACAAATCATCAATAAAAAAAATACCAGAGGCTTCTATTTTAAATATTCTAGAAGGCATGCACGCACAATCACTCTAGTATTTTGAACAGTCCACTGTAAATCATAATCAAAATGCATTGTGTGCTTGCTGTCCCCACCCACTGCCGCCTCCCTTCTTCACGTAAGAAAAGAGTTCAGTTGTGTGAGTACAGTTAAAGGAGGGGATGCCACTGCTAAATATACGCTCACCTATCTCACAGAACATACAGAGAGAAAGTAAGTTGAGTTCATGTTATACACACCTAAAATTCCTCCCCAAGAGA
>PVJL010021810.1:0-10090 GCA_004026885.1 Lyroderma lyra | reverse complement strand
AAGGGGAGGGGGTGGGAGAGGAGGGGGGGAAGCTAAATATAAGGTGATGGAAAGAGAAGTCACATTAGGTGGTGAACTTATTATACATCAAGTTGACAATGCACTGTAGAATTGTATGCCTGAAACCTATGTAATCCTTGCTAACAGATGTCACCCCAATAAGTCTAACAATAAAAATGAATTTAAAAAAAAGAAAAAAGAAAAAAATCAGAAGCCTATGAATAAAATCTCAAATCATAATCAAAAAAAAAAATAAAAATAAAAAAAAAAATAAACTCTCCTTAAAAGAACCTGAGGTTGGAGAAAAGGATTTGAGATGAGCACATATTCTAATTCAATCTGCATTTATTCTGTTCTACTGTGTCAGGTATTTGTCATAAATAATTTAACATATATCTCAACCCTGTGGGAATATATAGTATATTCTATTTTTCTAATGAGGAATCTGAAGTTTAAAGTCTTAGAGCTGCTAAGTGTGGAAATCTGGACATAAAGCCAAGTCTTCTGGATTCAAAACCCATTCTCTGAACTGCTTCAAAGCTTCTACATAAACCACTGAAGACTGCAGCAGGTGGTACGGGCAGGGAGGGCTAACTTGGTAACTAAATCCATCTTCTCTTTATATACACTCCTCGTGAGTATTTATACTTAAATCCACTCCCAGCTTGGTCTTTCCAAACCTGATTAATACCTAGTATGTCTTCTTATCTTTTTGGCACTTATACACAGAAACCTCTAACATATTTCTGCTTATTCTGAGTAAGAAATAAGAGTTAATGCTTTATTGTCTTTGTATTAAACAAGACGACAAATGGGAAGAGTCTCCACTTTGGGCATGTGGAGAATTTTTGCCATTTTCATCCTATTTATGTATTTTTTTATATTTTTGTCTATTCTTGATTAGTATTTTACTATCTGAAAAGGCTTCCAGTGCCAAGGAAACAACAGACTTCCCTGTACAATTTTTCTTCAAATTAATAAATAAAAAGTGACAAGTCTTAGAACAATCCCCAAGGAACACTGTTAACAAGTAATTCAACTCTATTCAGGAAAGGGACTGTTTATCCTTATTTTTTAGTTGGTTTTATTTTTCATACAAGTATGATCAAAAATAAAAACAAAGCTAACTAAGTGGCTTACAGTTCTCATCTGCACTGGGCTCTAAACTCAGTTCTCCAAAACCAGAAACGTTCACTTGATTCTGTAAAAATCATTCAATCCTGTTGCCTAATATATAATGATATCTAGTGGTAATCTAGTTCACTTAATAATAAAAGAAAAATGTAGGGTCGTACAGTCTCCTGTGCAAATCTCAATTACTGAGTCTTACTTAGAACACATCCACTATATCATGATTCAAAATCTTTTAAAATAACAACATATAATCCAGAGTAACTTAATTACTTCATAAAAGCAGACCTAGACACAATATATCTTCATATATAAGTCCAAGTAAAATGAAGTCTCAATATCAATTTCTGGTCTCAACAAGACAATAGCATGGTTCAAAAATACCCTATATTTGAAACATGATGCCAGTGTTTTTAAGCATCAGGCACACAGTGCTAAGAGTTGTGAACTATAAAGGTCTTAGAACAAATTCACAAAGGAGAGTCAACCTTCACAGGTGAGATACTGTTTATTCTATTGAGAAACATTTCCATTTAAATTAACTTTGTATGTTTTGGTGACTGCTGAAATAAGGACACAGGGAAAGAGGAGAACATTTCATCATGTTCAGCATAATACAAATACAATATGTGTTTCTGATAAAAATGTTTTCAAGGAAGTTAAGTCACTGAATTAAAATTCCATTTAATATTGATGCCTATATCACCAAAAATACTTAAACACAAAATTACATATCTGTTTAAAATGTAATATGCAGGATAGTAATTATATTCATCCAACAAAAAAAATCATAAAAATGTTCAACACAAATGAAAAGTATATAATGTCAGTACCTTGCAATGAAAACATATTTAAAACTAAATGAATATATCTTCAATATTTTTAGGATAATTTAGTCTGTGAGACTGGGTGGCTCAAAGATTATACATTCCTAAAAACTAGATAAGATGGAGCTTAAATGGAAAGCTTACTGCAGAGGATTATCTAGACCAACAAATTCTTGTATCTTCAGTTCTGAAAAGTCATATTCTGATATTTGAATTCTGAAGAAGTCGAAGGTGAAAAACATGTTTAAACATCACCTATTAGCTCCTCCCTAACACTCTTCCAGCAGCAGTTGCTCTATTTTCATCCTAAGATAAAGATGTTTAAAGATGAAGTGAAAAGATTTTTTAAATAGTATACACTCAGTGAAATCATAAATTTTGTCTTCAGTATAATATTAATATATCTAACTTTTTATCATGTCTTATTAGGGTATGTGTTTGATCAGGAGAAAGATGTAAAAGGGAATTCACATACACCGTAAATTGTGTCATTTGGTGAAAACAAATTTGTTTAAGTGCCTTTTTTTTTTTAGATTGCAATACTTTTTAATGTAGCAATTTCCCATTCTTTTTTTCTTTTTTACCAGTTTTATTATGTCTTGCTTTTGCTTTGGGTTGTTGTTTTTCCTTGTTTGTTTTTTGTTTTTTGTTTTTTTGAGGCTTTATTTTTCAATTACATTTTACATGCAAATTATATTGGTTTCAGGTAATGAGTCATTTATATAATTCACTAAATCCTCATTCTGATACATCTGGTTCCCTTCTGACACCATACATAGTTATTACAATGTTGTTGACTATATGCCCTATGCTGTACTTATATCCCACGAGGGGATCTCCAGAACAAACTGTCTCCCACCTTAACTTCCCTACCATCCTAAGAGGAAGAAGGATTCCACTGGTATTGGCAGCAGCAGTTCTTAGAGCCAAGTGTAAGACATAAGTAAGGCGTCATTCTTCACACCTTCATCTGGAACCTTGATGCCACCCCTTTTCCTCCTCCTACAAAGGTCCTGTCAGTGAAATGCTCATTAACAAAGTTATAGCAATGGCACTAATGTGCATGAGGCTGTCAAAGAGGGAGAAGGTTCCTCAGAAGATTTAAACTGAGTTATTAGCTAGTTAGGGATTATCTTTAACCTAAGCCAGGAGCTGAGATGTGTCGATGTTTTTATAATACAATGATTTCCACAATGATGGGATCTGACTTGTATATTGCAGAGCAGTACATTATTAATTCTTCAGTTTTGAAACACCAATGTTTGCTCACTGAATATATCATCACTAGGATGTTCCTAAAAATGAATATGCTAAAGGACATTATGCAAGCCAATGAAAATAATCTACCAATGATGGTGTCCTTAAATTTACCTGCAAAATTAATATAATTCTTTAGCTAGTAGACTACTCTTCTACTAAATCCAAGTAAATCCAGGCCAGACATGGTCTAGCAGGGAAAGCTAGTATTTATACCAATGCTCCAAGAATCAAATAAGCAAACTGATTATTTCTTCTTTCTTTCTTTTTTAAAACATTATTGATGCTTTTTAAATAATGATCTGAAGGCTAAATAGAAGTTTTAATTTTCCATAAATACAACCTCATGGAAATATTTAAAATCCAGGTATTAATTATCTTACTCTTCTGATTGTAAAAATTTTCAAACAAACTGATTTAGAAAGTCATTTATTTTATAAGGAGCCTGATAGACAAGTATATGAGGGCTGTATGGGAAAAAAATGCAGTCATAAATGTCTCTATTTTTCATATTACATGGCTGGATACTTCCCGGACAGCCCTCACATATAGCCAAGGAACCATTATCCCTGAAAAAGGCATTATGAATCAGGCATCTGTTAATATCTTCTTTTCTCAAAATATTTGGTTAGGTAAGTTGTTTTCATTACTTTAATCTAGGACCTGATCCAAGCATATTTCAATTTCTCCAACTTAAATTTGCAAATATTGTTTTCCATCATGCTGGCATACTGTTATTCTCCAGATCACCCTCACATAAGAAGACTATTATCGATTGTGAAAGCACAACAGGTGGGTCACATCAAAGGTCACATTAGTTTTGTTCACAGGCCCAGACACAAGGTTTTCATTACCCTTAATAAAAACAGAAGCTAGTAATAAAAACATATCATTGAAATAATACCTCTCTCCATTCACATGCAATAACTTCATACACTAGAAACTTCCATTTCCAGATTCTGCTGCCAGTTAAAGTAGCATGATTATTTTGTGATGTTCGCTATAAAAATAACAGTATAAATCATGACTTCATAAGTAAATTTCTATAGCAATTGTTAAACTTTTAAGTTAAACTGTTGATTTACAACAATCTTCCAGAATAAACCTGTCCCACAGAATTTAGCAAGGAAAGAAATCTTGAGCACTTTAATCAAGAGGATGACCAAAAATTTTAATAACTGTAGCGATTAATGAAACAGCAAGTCAAGAAGACTTCAGAATCAGTTATGCAGCTCCCTTTAATTTCAGTTGAGCTAAAACATAAATGTTATCTAATCCTAACATAACGTGACCAAAAACACTTGTTTCTAAAGTAACCTCATTAAAATCAGAATTCAGAAGTTTATTCAACAAACAGATTTTATTTTAAAGACTGTGATCAATTCACTGGAGTACTTTTCTTGGACTAGTAATTGGTAAATGATGGCTGACATTTATATTATCCATAGTTAAGTCTACTAAGTCTACTTTTTTTTTTTTTTTTTTTTGGTATGTGGGTAGTTCCCTGGCTGGGAATCGAACCCAGGCCACAGCACTGACAGCGCCAGCGCCAAAGCCTTAAGCCACTACACCACCAGGGAACTCCCACTAAGTCTACTTCTGAAAAGGTATAGTATTTTATTTCCAAATCAAGAGTTGTCTACACACACACACATTGCTATAAAAAAATTTTTTTAACTAATTACGTAGAAATATTAGTGAGCACCTACTAATATGCCAGGCAATGTCAATTATAAAGGAACTTTTCATCTTAAAAGCATTTTCTTTTTAGTAGCGTATTCCTCCAACTAACCAAAATTGAATAAAAATGCAATTTTCTAAAAATACATTTATTGTATAGACCAATATATACCAGCATATATTTGCCCTAAGTTTAACTATAATATCACTCTTAGAATTGAACATCATCAATAATTTCAGCCTCTATTTAAAATGTGAATGGCTATGATATATATCTCTTTATTTCTAACCCGATAAAATATCTTGGCTCAATTTCCTTTCAATAACGACATGACAGATCTAAGAGGAAAAAGTTTACTAACAGACAAATTTCACAGAACCAAAACTCTTGTTGAGTTTGAGATATAGATAGATAGATAGATAGATAGATAGATATTTTTTTTTTTTATGTGGGTAACTCCCTGGCTGGGAATCGAACCCAGGCTGCAGCACTGACAGCACCGAAGGCTTAAACCACTACACCACCAGGGAACTCCCAGTGTTGAGTTCGATATTACTAACCCAGACTCCAGGTTCTACTTCAACTCTGTATGACAAGAATTTTCAAAATTAGTATATTCAGGCATAATTGATAGTAAATTAGATAAATATTTTATAGCTTTAAATTTTATGATCAGGAATTCCCTGATGGTGTAGTGGTTTAAGGCTTCGGCGCTGGCGCTGTCAGCGCTGTGGCCTGGGTTCGATTCCCAGTCAGGGAGCTACCCACATATCAAAAAGCAAAATAAAAAAAAAAAAAAATTTATGATCTGATCTCTTCCATAGCTCCTCATACAACAATGATAATAAAAATAATGATTATGATTAAGATAATAATAATAATGGTTCAAGTTTCCATAGCACTTAGTATACGACTGGCACTGTCCTAAACACATTGCATATGTCACATCACACATGTCACAATCTTTATTATTATTTTCTTAATTTTAAAGGTGAATAAATTGAAGCACAAAGAGTTTAAGATCATATCTCCCCTTCCATTTACCACACACACCTTTCATCTGCTCCATTAGAGTGCTGTTTTTAAGGCTGAATTTTCTTATTTTTTTTTAATTCATTTTTATTGTTAGACTTATTGGGGTGACATCTGTTAGCAAGGATTACATAGGTTTCAGGCATACAATTTTACAGTGCATTGTCAGCTTGTTGTATAGTAAGTTCACCACCTAGTGTGAGTTCTCTTCCCGTGAATTTTCTTTTTTAATTTTACATTGTGGACATTTACTCTGTCACCAAGCTAATATTTACTTAAAATTGCACAATAAAATATTCTGATTAATAATTAACTTAACAAAGGATGTATATAACATTTACGGTGAATTTATTAAAGAGGCTTCCTAAATTTATCCAGGTAGTACCAGGCACTATATAATTAAGATGCTCTTCTCCTCATCTTACATCAATGAAAAATTTAAATTTTCTTTGCTACAGTGATTCACAATATCTACTTCTGACAATGGTGAAGATTTACCTACATGCCTTAAATAACTAGAAAACAAAATATATGAAACTATGATTTTCAGAATCCTAATAACAAGTGATGCAGGACTATAGTCCCTGAGAAAAGGGAGATAAATGAAGTGAACCTACAATTGTTCCTAGAATCTCCAGGCCACAGTACAGACAGGGGATCACAAAAAGAGCCCAGAGGTCTAAATGAATTGAAGAAACAAAGAATAAAAATCAGAGAGACCAAGAAGACTAAAATTAACAGGGAAGAGTACCAGAAAACAAGAATGCTGTGCAGAAGGGGTCCCATTCAGTCTTTGACTGAATAGAAATCTGCACATAGGTTAGAGGAAATTATTCTACAATAAGCAATTCTATGTTAAACTTAGAATCACCATATGACCCAGCAATGCCACTCCTAGGTATATTTCAAAAACACTTGAAGACAAGTGTTCAAACAAAAACTTATACACAAATGTTCACTTGTGTATAAGTTCAAACTATTTGCAGGAGGCATGGGTAGAAACAACCCAAATGTCCATCAACTGATAAATGGACAAATAAATTAAGGCATAGCCATATAATGTTCAGCCAAGAAAATGGATGAAATATTGGTATGTGCTACAACATAGATGAACCTAGAACATATGCTAAACAAAAGAATCCAGATACAAAAGCCAAATTACATGATGCAATTTATATGAAACACGTACTTAGTTAGAATAGGCAAATCCACAGACAGAAATATTAGTGGTTGCCAGGGACTGGGGGAGGGAAAAATGGCGAGTGACCATTTAGTTCTGGAGGGTTGAAAATGTTCTAGAAGTAAATAGTGGTGACAGTTGCTCAACATTATAAATGTACGAAATGCCACTGAATTGTACACTTTAAAATTGCTGAATTGTTCATTTGTGTTATATAAATATTACAATAATTTTATAAAGCTTTTAAAAATTACAGGCTTGCAAAGAAACTGTAAAAATAGGACCCAAGACTAAGAAAAGAAATTAATCAATAGAAACAGATCCAGTAATGACTGAGATAAAGAAATTAACAGATAAGAATATTAAAATAACTATGAAAAATGTGCTTCACACATTCAAAAATATGGAGAAAAACATGAACATGTTAAGAAGAAAAATGGGAAGCTCCCAGGTAGGTGAGCACATGGAGATTTGGAGGAAAGCGGCTCACCTGGAGAGGTCATGGAAGCTCCCTGCCCTTTCCCCACACTTTTCCCTATGCGTTTCTTCCTCCTCACTGTTGCTGAATTACCTTCTTTTATAATAAACCAGTAGTTTGATCAGCATTCTGCAAAACACACTAAAGCACACATGGAAAAGAGATGGTGAAGCCAGCCAGTAGAGGGAAAAAGAAAGCAGCAGCCTCATATTAACAGTGGAGCACTAGAGCAAAGATTTCATTCAGTTCCCCTGTCTATTGTTCTTTGATACTATAAGGGCAAGTTTCCTTACTGTCATGTATATAATTATCTATATGTAATAATTACTAAGTATAATCATATTTAACTATAATTATGTATCACTTAAATAATTATTTATTTATAATGCTCCCTTGCCTCACTCCCTCAACCACATATTCACAGACCCTGCTCCACCCCACCTCTCTCAGGCATAACCAGGGTGGGCATTCTTTTCTTGTATGTTTAATATTGAATAATAATAAAATTACATTATTTAAATAAATTTAATACCTACAATTTTAAAAAAGAAAAATAGAATACATAAAAAAGATAACTGCTACAGAGGGAAAATATAGTATCTTAAAAAAACACACTGGATAGAGGAGATACAAAATGGCGACTGGAGAGGAGGTCCCTAAAGCCTCTCCCAGAAAACACAATTGAGCAGCCACCCAGGAGCCAAGAAAGAGGACCCTAGGTGACTAAAAAACAGCAGCTGAGATATCCACACATCGCAAGTAAACACCTAGGGTTTGGAGAGAAGGGGGCGAGCGGGAGAGAGGGGAGGGAGCAAAGATGGATGGCAACAGGACCCGATCGCAGCTGACTGCAGTGCATGGGAGGGGAGAAGCCAGGAGGCAACAAGAGGAAAACCCCTAGCAAAGCAACAAAACAGTGGGAGTCCATTGGGGAGCTAGGCTGGGGAGCTGGAATTTGGAGCAGCGAGTTGGGGACAGACCTTGGGAGCCAGCCTCTGGAACTCTTGAGTGGTAGCAGGGCTGAGCGAGGACTCTGAACTGCAGAGACGACATCTTGGCTCTAGGCTCCCTTGGTACCCACAGCGCAGGCGCGTGCGGCTCCCACACAAGGGCTGCGGTTCCTGGTCCCGCCCACTGCCAGGGCGTGCCGGCTGCCCCGCAGGCAGCGCACTGTCCCTACACAGACAGGGCTGCGGCTCCCGTCAGGCCCGCTACGGAGGCGGGCCGGTTGCCAACGCGCAACGTGCGCGGATCCTGCGCAGGGCTGCGGCTTCTATTCCAGCCCACTGTGGAGGCTGCCTTCCTACCACGGGGTCAGACCCACAGCTTCGGACTTGTGTGCATGCCTGCTCGCGCGCCCCTAGGTCCTAACAGCAGTGCAAGCCCGCAGACTCTGCCCCAACATTTGGCCACGGAAGCAGGCCTGGGAAGAAAGGTGGATTTGATAGCATTCGCCCCAGCCAGCAGGAGCAGCCTTAGCCCACATCACCCAGCTTCCCCAGCATAGGGCAGAAGGAAGAGCTGCCCTGGTGTGCCTTTGTTGGCCTCTCCCCTTTCCTACAACCTTCCCAACCAACGAACTACAGGAAGCGGAGGGACCATGATAGATGTGCACCGCCTCCAAACATAGCAGGAGATCAGAAATAAATAAACAACCCCTCTCTCTCCCAAATCTTGCCCTCCCCCAGTACCACCTCGTGTCTTCCCTACAGCAAGACACCACAAAAGTACCAATCTGGGCTCCTGGGCACTACTGAACATAACGCCCTCATGTCAAAGAGGAAGAACCCAGCAGACAGGATGAATTCCTTAAAAACCAAAACTCCTCAGAAAGAACAGGAAATTTATCAAGACAGCTTCTTAGCCCTAGAAGTTTCCGAATTAAGTGACATAGAATTTAAAGTAGCCATTCTAAAGGCTGTGAGAGAAATGAAAACATACTGGCAGAGCACCATGGCTGACATAAACAACATAAAAAAGGACATGAGTGACGTAAAAAAGGAACTTCATGAACAAAAGGAACAATTTAACAAAGAAATTAAAAACATAAGGAAGATTGAGATGGAAATGATAGAGATAAATAATACATAAAAGAAGTGAGAAACTAAATAACTGCCATAGGAAACAGGGCCAACCAGATGGAGGAAAGAATTAGTGATATCGAAGATCAGAACATGGAAACAGCTAAGAAAGAGGAAGAGAGGGAATACAGAACCAAAAGGATTGAAAGAACTCTGCAAGAACTATCTGACACCATGACACAAAAACAACATCAGGATAATAGGAATAGAAGAAGGGGTAGAGTACTCTACAGAGAACATACTCAAACAAATAGTAGATGAGAACTTTCCAAACCTATGGAAAGATCTGGAACCCCAAGTTCAAGAAGAAAACAGGTCCCCTAGATACCTGGACCCTAACAGATCTTCTCCAAGACACATGGTACTAAAGATGTCCAAAACTAAAGACAAAGAGACAATTCTCAAGGCAGCCAGGGAAAAAAG
>PVJL010021809.1:0-10092 GCA_004026885.1 Lyroderma lyra | reverse complement strand
GGATTTCTGCGACCCTGATTGGCTGCTCTAGAAACCGACGCGCAATGGGAGTGCGAACTGGGGCCGCGTCACGAGTATCCGGACAGCAGGGCCCGACACAGGTTGTGAGAGAAGTGAAACCGGGGAGTCGGGGAATCCCCAGCACGGAGCTTCCCCTTCCCAGACCCCGCCCTCGGGACTGAGACCCCGACAGCCCGGCCCCAGGGGACCTGGGACGTTGTCCTGACCCCTCCTCCTGCACAGAAGGCTCTTTGTCACACCGTCTCCCGTGTCCAGCCTGTCCCGGGGTCTGTGTGACAAAACCAGGCTGGGATCAGCCCCTCTTCCTCCTTCCGCTCCCCAGAATCCCTCTCCCTGAAAAGGACTCCCCCCTCCCACCCTTTACCTCCCCCTCTGGACTCTTCTATAAAACTCACCCCCAGGGAGCTTGATGCTACACTGTGAGCTCGCCCTGGGGATGGAGGAGGATTTTCTCTTTAATCCTCAGGAAATTGTGCCTGAAAACAGAAGACAGAGCTTCTCATAGCGACCAGTCTCCTTTTTGTGTATTAACTCCAGTGGGGAAGGACATCTTGAAAGTTGCGTGTCATTAGGAAGCTAATCTGTGAGAGAAGTGACTGGGCCCCTTGGTAGAGAAATGCGTCTAACCCAGGGGAGTCCAGTCTTTTGGCTTCCCCGAGGCCACATTGGAAGAATTGTCTTGGGTCACACATAAAATACACTGACCTGAAAGATAGCTGGTGAGCTAAACAAAAAAGGTCCATGCATAATTTTCGTAATGTTTTAAGAAAGTTTATGAATTTGTGTTGGGCCTCATTCAAAGCCATCTGGGACCTTATTCCGCCCCGGGCTGAGGATTGGACAAGCCTGTTCTAAACGGCACGGCAGTCAGACTCACAAGCTCCTAAATCTTCCTTTCCCAGATGGCACATCTGTGACTCCGGGTGTTGGTACTGCACCATGGTCTTGTTCCACTGCCCTGAGTGTGTCCGTGTGAGTCTCTCACATCCCCAATACAAAGCAGCACATGGAAACAGTTGTTACTGTGTTTCTAGCAGAAGCAGGTGCACCCTCAAAGTTGCAAGTGTTCAATGCAGTGAAATGCCCTTCACCAGCGCTCCCGCGTGGCCTGTTTTTATGAATAATTCACATGTAAGTGGTGTGCGTATTTTATTGGGACACATTGTTATTTTTAAACTGATTAACGTGAGGAGTTACTTTTTGGCAACTCCACAGATCCCTGGGAGGCCCTAGGGATTTACTAAAGATCTATAAAACAACGTGACACATGTATATGTGTGTGCATGTATATTTGTATGTTTGCTGAGGAGCTCCTTTCTTGGATGTCCTTTGCAGAGACACTGTGCAGGAAGAGGGACCTAAACGCAGTCGAGCACACACTGAGCTGAACCAAAACGATGTTTTCATCGAAGCCTCCGGGATCTCATGTGCCGAGCCCGAATCTGGGGCGAACAGCTTGTCACTTCTCTTACTGCCTAGTCTCAGCACTTAATTTGAGATTTACTTCTTTCCTGTTCAAAATAGAAAAGGCTGCAGTCACTCTTGGGCGTGAATTGTTTTCTGGAAAGCTAACATGAGACTGTCAGACAGTTGTATTGGATACTGACATACTCAGGCTCCCACGTGACGGGAAGAGCAGTTCAGATAATCATTTTAGGTGTTTTACTAACACAGTAGTAAAATATGTAAAAAGTGTATGGTGACAGTGCTGCTGTTTATCTTACATTCCTTCTCTTATTTCCCATAAAACGTGTCTTCTGAGACTGTGTGGTCAAGAGCTCTCCCTAGAATATTATCATTTGTGGATGCTTCTGAAAGTTTATATATTTATTTTTATTTATTCAATTTATTTGGGTGACTAGTAGAATTTTATAGGTTTCAAGTGTACGATTCTATAATACATCATCTCTGTGTTTCGTTGTGTGCTCTCCACCCGGAGTCAGTTCTCCTTCCATCACCATGTATGTGACCCAGCCCTCCCCACCCCCAACCCCCTATGGCCAAGAATATTTCATCGTGTATATGTACCACAGCTTCTTTATCCATCTATTGAGGGACACTTTGGTTGTTCCCATGTCTTGGCCATAGTGAGTAGTGCTGCAATGAACAAGGGGTACATAAATCTTTATGGGGAAATGTCTTCAGATTTTGGGGATAGATACCCAGAAGAGGGATTGCTGGGTCATATGGTAATTCTATTCTTAATTTTTGGAGGAGCCTCCACACTGTTTTCCCCAGGTTCTGTACCAGTTTGCACTCCCACCAGCCGTGTGTGAGAGTTCCTCTTTCCCCACATCCTCTCCAGCACTTGTTATTCCTTGTCTTGTTGATAACAGCCATTCTCACAGGTGTGAGGTGGTATCTCATTGTGGTTTTGATTTGCATTTCCCTGATAGCTAGTGATATTGAGCATCTTTTCATATGTCTGTGGACCATTTGTATGTCTTCTCGGGAGAAATGTCTGTTCAGATCCTCTGCCCATTTTTAAATTGGATTGTTTGTACTTTGGTTGTTGAGTTGTAAGAATTCCTAATATATTTTGGATATTAGTCCCTTATTGGAGGTGTTGTTTGTGAATATCTTCTCCCATTCGGTGGGCTCCCCTTTCTAAAACAACACACTTAAATCTGAGAGTCTCACTGTTTTACAATTCTTTAGAACTCTGCCTCTTTCCCTCACCCCTGCTTCTCCAGCCCTTGTCTGTCCCTCACGCCTCAGGCTCTTCCCCGCTTAGTCTCTGCAACCCTCTGACTCCTGATTGTGACACTAATGCCACCCCCTCACCTGCCACCCAAGGACTATTCTCCCCACAGACGCTAGAGATCCTGCTAATGTGAGTCATTTCTTCACCAAAAACACTCCAATGGCTCTGTCTCCCTCTGGGAAGCCTCTAGAATGTAAGGTGCACGAGCACAGTGGCATTGGGCTATTTAGGTCAGGGTTGTATCCCAGAGATATAAAGCAGTTCCTGATAGAAGGCATTAAATTAATTGTTGATGAATTAATGATGATTGCATTAAATTTAATTACATCACATGAAAGTCATAACCTGAAAAATACAAAAAGTTAGGAAATATTTTATCACAGGTAATAGTGTGCATGTGAGTTCATCAGTTCATTCCAGTGGACAAAATGCTGTGTGCATGTGTGTGCACGGCTGACCCTGAGTATTAGATCTCTAATGCTGCATAACAAATTACCACCACCTAGTGGCTCAGAAATACCCCATTTATTTGGTCACAGTTCCTTAGTCAGAAATCCAGGTGTGGTGTGGATGGTGTCTCTGATCAAGGTGTCACAAAGCTGTGTCCTCACCCTGAGCTCAGGGTCCTCCTCTAAGCTCATGCAAAGACTGTTAACAGAATTCCGTTTTCTCCAGTTGTAGGTCTGAGGCCCCTGTTTCCCTGACAACAGGAAGTGGGGTGAGGGGGTGAAGGGTGGGGGGCTGGGACCTGCTCCCAACACCCAGTGGCACCAGCAGTCTGCCATGTGGGCCTCCATTTCCCACGCCCCCCGTGGAGAAACGCCTCACACTGAATCTCTCTCACTTGGAACCTGTTTGCTCAGGAGGCGCCCCAATCAGCACTCACCTGATTAGGACAGTCCCACCCGGGAGAGTCCCCTGTCTCAAGGTCAACTGGTTTGAGACCATCTGCAAAATTCCTGACCAGCAGCACCTACATGAGTGTTTGATTGAATAACTGGGGGGGATGTAAAGAACTAGAGTAGTTTGGGGGGACCATCATAGAATCAGCCTCGCACAGCCTAGTGCTTCCTTTTGTGTTTAAACCTTTGGCTGCGATGTTCGGATACATCCGAACGAACTTTTCCATCCGCTGACTGCGGTGTATAGGAAAGCAGATGGACCTTTTCCTATATTTTTGTGTTATTTAAGAATAAATAACAATTGGAATTTTTGTACTTTAATCATTTATTTTAATAAAATACAACACCTTAACTGTATTTACTTAAAAATACAAATACTGTAATTATTGTAAAATTGTTATTCAGTGTGAAAGTGTTTCAAGGTCTTTTCTCCATTTATAAGATTTTTAAATATGTTTTCCTGTGACTTGCACTGTCAACATCAAAGATGACTTGTATGTCATCCTCTGTAACATTTTGTAATAAATACTTTATGTAATCGATGTCATTAGATCCAAATTTATCTACACCTATATCTTTTGAGTATTTTTTGCTAAAATTCAATGTCATGGTAAATTTATTACCATACAGCGAAAATTTAAAATAAAAATAATGTCTTGATATACAAAGTCGTTCAAAATGTTATCATTAAATGCAGAAAATAGTCAAAATGTCAAATTTTCATTTTTTGTGGCTTTTTGACACATTTTGAAAAATAACCTTAAAGTCATTCAACACAGTGAAAGGGTGAATTGGGTCATGGTTGAGAATTGAAGTTCAAATAAACAGATGGTTGTGAATGGTAATAAAATGCATTCTCCCTGTTAGCCATGGACATTCTTAAATGTTAAAACCAAATGACATGTTTAATATCTTATAAACAATTTAGAGCAAATGAAAATCAAACTGCAATAATTCGTTCTTGCTTTGGACATTGTATTATTCAGGTACTTTAATATGACAAATTACCCAAAACTCAGCGGCTCAAAACAACAAATGTGTATTTTCTCCCACAGTTTCCTGGGTCAGGAATCCAGGTGAGGTCACCTGAGTGTTCTGGCTCAGGGCCTCTCTCAGGGTTGCAGTCAGTTGTCAGCCAGGGCTGTGTCATGTGAAGGCTTGACTGTGGCTGGAGGACTCACATGAAACATGGTGCACTCAGATGGCTGTTGGAAGGGGCCTCCTTTCCTGCCTGGATGGTCCCAGGAGGCCTCAGTTCCTAGCCATGTGGACTTCGCCATAAGGCAGTGAATGAGTAGGGAGCTTCTTCCCCCAGAGCAGTGATCAGAGAGAGAGCAAGCTGGCAGCTGCAGGGAGCCTTGTGTCCTAGATGGAGTCTCACACCATGACGTCAGCCTTCCTGTCAGTTACACGTGAGTCACTGAGTGCAGCCCACACCCAGGGGGAGGGAATTACTGCACCTCAGGAAGGGAGGTGTGTCAAAGCATTTATACATGTTAAAGCCAAAATTACAATTAAATGTTGTTTCAGAATTTTGTAAGTCAGTGTGTCCTTTATCTGAGTATTTTCCTTTAATGCTTTATATTTCACTTTTGGAAAGTAGTGGGCAAAAGTTTGAGAGAGACAAAGAAGATACAACAATTTTTGTAAGTTCTTTAAAAATTACCTTTAATAATAATGTTCTCTTCAATAAGTTGCAACAATGTTGAGAACATACAGTAACTAGATCAAATAGTTTCAAGATTTGAGTGCCTTAACAATAATGTCTTTAAAATAATAACTATCTTTGTTTTTCCTTAGAAGTTTCAAATTTAGTTTGTTAAGAATGTCAAAAAATATTGACTAAAATGCCAGTTTTCTTACTCAACCTCATCTTCAAAAACATTTGAGCAATGAAACTGCTTTTCAGTTAGAAAAATGTGAATCTCGTGCCTGAGCCTACACACCTAGCTTAGCACCATGGGGACAATTTTGGTGTCATATAGGGGCAGTGATGGTTAGCTCTAATCTGGGAACATGGTGTTCCAAAACTGCTGTGTGATTGGCATCCTAGAATAAACTTCACATCTTTCACTGTGGTTTGGAATGAGACTTGGTAGAAGGGATTTGGACACCAACGTGGTTGTAAAACTCCCTGCTAACATGTGCCTCTAACGTTTGTGTTAGAGCTTCTCTGTTGTGTCTTTTATTCACACTTTATTCTCCATCACTGGTTTCCCCTTTATAGTAATTTCCAGTTTAACTTACATTGGTCAGCAATGTGCTTTCTCACCTCTGTAAAGTAGTTAATTCGGTTGTACGTGAGGTTAAGTATAAGTAACACATCAAATCCTTCACAAGACAGAATGACTAGGCACGTGAGATTGAACACTGTCCACCAGAAAATCTATAGAGATGCCGGTGAGCAAAGGATCACGTGACCTACTTCTAGCCAATGCATTTCCTGTGACATCCGGCCCCTCTCTGACATGGCTCATAGCAATGGCTGTGCCTTTGTTCCAAGGTGGGTAGTTCTTGCTAAAAATACTTGCAATAAACTTTGGGTATTTTCTTTTCCCTTTACTTAAAAACAACAACAACAAAAACAAACACAAAGAAACAGGAATAATTCACAAGCCACAGTTTGACAAGGAATTATGATCAATTAAATACCGGGGCACACAACACTGGTGTCAGAAACGAAACCTATGAAGCCACCATGGGGGCCTCCACAATCCCGTCCCCCAGATGTATCCTCTGTCCTGGTCTTGTGTTTACTATTCCACTGAGATTCTCAAAAGATTTTATAGTAAGTCTGTACATCCCCAAACCAAGTATGATTTAGTTTTGCCTGTTTTTGAACCTGTCCTGCATTGTCCCCTCTGAGACTCAGCATCACGTAGGAGAGTTACCCCATTGTGAGGCTGTCCTCCATTCATTTTTACTGCTGAAGTCCTACATTTTGTGATTAGACCACAATTTTGCTATTTTCCTGTCGATGCATATGTGGCTATTCCAGTTTTTGTCATAAGCATCAGTGTGCATGTCCCCTGGGGGACAAGCCAAGAACTTCCCCAGAGAGGATGGTCAGGAGCAGGACTGCTGGGCTCTGTGGGGTGTGTGCTTTAACCAGACTCCATGATGCTCCTTTGATTTCCAAAGTGCTTGGGCCAAGTTCAACTTTTACCAGGAATGTGTAAGAGTTCATGTTGCTGATGTGTTTGTTCTGAAAATAAAAATCTCAGCTGAAGGGAAGGAATTAAGAGTTGAAAGCCCTAACTTGGTCACAATCAGCCTAGGCATATTTTTTTCTGATTCTTTTAATAACTTTATATACCATACTTTTCCATGTATTAGATGATACTTTTGTCTAAAATTGTTAGACAAAAAAACTGGGTGTCATCTTATTCACAGGAGTAACCAGTTGAGAGGGGTTTTTAACGTTGGGTTAGCAAAGTAGGGGCCGTGTCATACCTGGGGGCATCTCGTACACGGAGAAATACGGTAATTCCGTTCCGCATACCTCGGCATTGTGCTTGTAGCATGCAGGTCTGGGTAATGCTCCTTTCAGCATAACCACACAGTGTCATTTTATGTATTTGAATTCTTCCATAATAAAAAGGGAAAAGAGAGGAAAGGAGGGAGGGAGGGAAGGAAGGAAGGAAAAGAGGCAAAAGCGAATAAAGGAGAGAACAGGAGGAGAGGGATGGGAAACAGCGAGTGCAGGTAATCTCACTGTGCAGGAAAGAGAAGAGATGCGGACTAAGGGACACGTATTAGACCTTTATTAGTTATCCATTGCTGAGCAACACATTATCCCCAAGTTCAGTGGTTTAAACAACAGGCATCTACACTGGGCTCTCTGTTAACCAGAACTCCGGCAACCTGCACTCTCGAACAACCGCCCGGTTGCTTGAGATTTTGCCAGTTGCTTGAGAGTGCCGGTTGCTGGAGTTCTGGTTAAGAAAGAGTCCATTTACATTTATTTGGCACCTACCCATCCCCAAGGGTGCCGGTTAACTGAGAGTCTACTGTGTTACCCCAAAGAGATAATACAAAGACAAGAAGATGGAGCAGATGCTGGGGGAGAAGTTGGGGAAAGAGGATTTTACAAGATTGGATAAATATTAGGCTGTTGGTACACAGATGGAAATGGTTTTGTTAGTCAGGGCCCTCCAAGAAGCAGATCCCAAGATGGGATTACACTCACAGTATTTTATTAGGAGAAACACTGTCAGAGACTATGGAGAATGTGCCAGAAAATGCTGGGAGAGCCAGCAGACGGAGACCCAAGTGCGATGGTCAGAAGGAGAGAAGGTTCGTTAGTCGTATCTTAGATCACGGCCAGGCAATCTGAGTGAAGTTGAGCCCTAGGAGACTCCTGGAGCCACAGGTGGTTATTAGAGGAGCCCCTGCCCTCAGCATTGGGCTGCCTCAGTGTCCCCACTGTGACCAGTCATTGTCTGGGAACAGCCCGTGGGAAGCAGGGCCTCTGCACACACGCTGCCATGGATCGCAGAGCAAAGGGGCCCTTGTGGCTTCCCTGGGGGATGTGACCCAAACTCCTATGTGAGGGGCCTGGGCCCGTGGATGTCAGTCTGAGTTGCTAAATGTGTCCACTAAAGTTACTTCGAGGAATGAGGACCCAGGGTCACCCAACTCTATCACCTGTGCCACCCACATTCCTCCTGCCCCCATTGTGTGACAGCTGCACCCCCCCCCCTGTGGATCAGGGTGATTACTCCTGCCTTAAGAAGAGGGGACCCCTTCTCATCTGCTGGTCTCTAGGCCTCTGGAGCCACACTTTCTGGTGACAGATGTAATGTATATGTTCAGTGGGACAGTTGTCATGTTCCCTGTTTGGAGAACCAAGACCTCCTACCCTGCAGAGCCCAGAGTTGTGGAGACAGGACGTGCAGGATCCCCCAGCGGGTGACTCTAAGTGATGATGGTAACTGGGGCCACACCTGCTGCCACCCCTCGGTCCTGGACCCACACACTCTCCCTGTTGGGAAATCGGCACCACACAGAGGTCTCTGAGTCAGTAAATACGCTGCGTCCTGGAGGAGGTGACCCCACCCCTTCCGGGCGTTTCCTCAAAGCTAGTGCTCCACTAGCACCTGCAGACGGCCTGTCCCGTGTGCTGTGTGGCCGGCAGTGCCCGGATGGTGCAGATGTGATATGACCAGGGACCTCACAGCCACTGCCCAGCCTGCACCCCCTTCCCTGTGCAGTGGGTCCCCCGGCAGGACACTGCGCTAAGAGCAGTTCCAAGACTGTGGGTCAGGCATTTGGAAGCCCCAGATGGTGGTGCCGGCTGGAGTTCTGAGGACAGGAGAGGACAACCCACACATGGGGCAGGTGTCTGTCCCTGTGAGGATGACCCTCTGACCCTCCAGGATGGGAGGGCTCACTGCAGTCAACTTGTCACTTGGTGGCTAGTTGGTCACCTAAAGAAATAGTGCCAAGGAAGGGCCTGGTGTTGGTCTCATTCTGACATGAGGACATTCAGAGGTGGCAGTTGCTGGGACAGCCTCGGTAAGTGGGGTCAGTGCTGCTGGACTCTATGTACCTCATCTCTGCCGTCGTGGTCCATCCATTCATGTGTCCATCCTGCCAGTGTGGGTTGATGGGTGATGTCAGCTGGTTAAGGTCAGTTTGTCTGCTTGGTTGTTCAGTGTCCCTTCAGGGCTGGGTGTTTCTGGTGGGTGTTCACATGTGATTTGGGCTTGAGCACAGGTGTGCCATTTCCATGTACGATGGCTGCTGCTGGGCCTGTCCCACTTGTGACTTAGTGGGTCATGCAGAGCCCAGTTCATATGGACACTTGTAATCACATGGCTGCTTGGTGCCCCGTGGTCAGGCATTCTGTCTGTCAGGGTCCAGTGACACACCCCAAGTTGCTTCCAGAAGGGGTACATCCCTGCTGTGGGAGGCGTGGCCTCACTTGAACCCCAGGGGCCGGCACTGTGCTCCTCCCACAGGTGCTTGGCTTAGCTGCATATGGCATGTTTCCCACCACTGACACCTGGCACACCGTGGGGTCTGCTGGGTGGTGGCTGATGGCACCATGACCTGGATCTGCTGTGTCCCATTCAAAGCTGGCATCCTGCTGTGTCACCCAGAATGTAGGCCACACTGTGTACCAAGGTGTGGCATGTGCTGTGTAAGAGCCCAAAAGGGCCGACAGGACGTGTCCTTCCTTCTGGGCAGTGAGGGAGGCAGGATGCCACAGGAGTCTTTTCCTTCAGAGGGGACGTCCCTGCATGGCCCACATGCTGAACCTCTAGACCTGAGCTGAGCCGGCCACCCCCCGAGTCTCTGTGAGGTTTATCCCCCACCTTCTGGAGTGCACGTGCTCACCACGGCCCCCAGCGTGCTCCCACCTCTGGGTACGCACCCCAGTCACATGCCGGGGTGAATGGAATGAACTAACGTGATCGTCTACGGGATGTGCAGGAGGGCAGGTCTCCTAGGACCACAGCA
>PVJL010021808.1:0-10085 GCA_004026885.1 Lyroderma lyra | reverse complement strand
GTTCCGTCCCCCAGGAGCCTTCAGGCTGCAGAAGTGCCGGAACCGCGGAGCCGAGCAGCTGGCTTCTGCTTTGCTCCATGCGTGTGACCAAGCCGCTGTGCCCTGAAACTTACTCGTGACTGTAAGCAGGACACTCGCCCTTTGTGAGAAGCTGGGGCACAGCAGAGCCCCCCAGATGCATCACTTAAAGATTCCTTCTAGAAGAATACTCGTGCAGCCCCAGGCTTCGTGCCAGGTCCTGCCTGGCCCGCGGGCGAAGAGGGGTGCGTGAGCCCCCTTTCCAGGCCTTTCAGCGTGCGCCCCATCTCCTGGGCTGCCTCCGGCCCTCGGCACGCGGACGGCGCACACCGCAAGCATCGGCGGAGTCCTGGGCGGGGAGGCGGGGGCCGGCGCTCCACCCCCATGGGACGCGCACCGACTCGGCGGCAGGGAGCCTCAGTTTCCCCCTGTGTAAAGCAGGGAGGCCCGTGCCTCTCGCGCGCGCCTCCCCCCTCGGGTTTCTGGGTGCATGACTGACACACGTCACTCCGTGCGCACGGCCGTCGGAGTCACACACGTCGTGGGACAGGCTGTGAGCCCCTCGCCTCCTTACGTGAGGGTCTTCCTCAAAGACCGGGGCCTGGAGCCCCCGGAACCCTCACCGCCGAGGTCAGACTGTCCCCAGACACAGCCGGGGGACAGGCGGCAGGACGGGCACTCTGGGGAAAAGGCCTTCCTGTTGGCCGCGTGCCGGCTTCCTGCCGGTGCCGGGAATTGACCTGGCAAATATTGACCCGGCTGCTGCGATCTCCAGACAGCGCGGTCCTGTGGGCAGGAGCCTGGGGGCAGGAGGTGAAGCGGCGCGGAAGACGGGGACCCCCAGCCGGACGCCTCGCTGTGAGTGCCAGACCTGAAGGGGGGGCGGCCGCCACGCGCTCTCTCCCTCTGTCTCTGTCTCTCCCTCCCTCTGTCTCTGTCTGTCTCTCCGTCTCTCTGTCTCCCTCCCTCTGTCCCTGTCTCTCCCTCCATCTCTCTGGCTCTCTCTCCCTCCGTCTCTGTCTCCCTGTCTCCCTCTCTCTCTGACAGCAGGGATGGGAGACCTAAGTCCCCTAAAGCAAAAGTGTCACCGGGGACTACTTCTAAGGCCTGAAGTAGGACCCTCATGAGAATGGGTCTTCATAAAAGTTGGACAGAAGCTTCCAGCATTCCAGCAGGTAGACAAGAAAACAGAACGGCACGACCCAAAGCGAAATGACAGCCCTGTTGCAGTACATTTACTAGAAACCCTGCTGTAGGGACAGGGCCTGCCCCAGAGCCCTTCAATCATGCTCCTGCCACGTGGCAGCTGCTCGCCGTGACCCTGAGTCTCAGTTTCCCCACATGCGCAAGGGGGATAAGACCACCCGTGTCCTAAGGATGCAGTTACATGACACGATGCACGTATTTCTCAACAAGGACACGCTGGCGTGTGAGCAGGACCGCTCTTCATCGCACGTGGCTGTTCTGGCATTTCTAGAGCTTTCTCTCTCCCCCTGAACTCGAGCTAGCAGCCCCACCCCTCCGCTCCCGTCTTTGTGTCGATGTCCCCCGCATTTCAGGACATGTCCACCTGGGAAGCAGGGACACAGGGGTCCAATGTCCTCACCACCCACCACACACTGAGTGGGGACCGTGCACGTCCTCCGTGCAGTTCTTAACCTTCCTCTGGGATCTTTCTGGAAAGGCAGGAAGGAGACTGGGTGCAACCACCCCCCTGAGGAGAGAGGGGCGCACGCGCCTGCGAGCCGCCTGCCAGGTGCTGTCTGCGCCCCCGGCTGTGACCCTCCCTGAGCCCGGCCGGGGGCAGGGGGCGGCCTGGCGGCGGCGTCATGCAGGTGGGGCCGCGGGGCCCAGGGAGGCGCCTCTGGCAGCATCGCGCAGTGAGGGGCTGCAGGGTCGTTGGCACCCAGACCCCCTACCTCCCAGCCAGTCGCCTCTGCGGGGACACGCAGGGGGCAGGAGGGCGGAACGGGGGTGGCAGAGACCGGAAATGGTTCCGTCCTAGTGGAGGTTCTTACCGTCCCCGCGGGCACATCCACTTCTAAACGTTCCGCTGCTTCCCCACCCCCGCACGGAGCGCCCGGCATCAACGGCCTACGTGAGCCCGGGGCGGGGAGGCGGGGCGTGGGGCGGGGAGGCGGGGCGTGGGGCGGGGAGGCGGGGCGTGGGGCGGGGAGGCGGGGCGTGGGGCGTGGCCTCGGGGCAGGGGCGGGGTAGGGGCAGGGAGGTGGGGCGCGGGCGTGGGGCGTGGCCGTGTGGCTCAGCCATGGGGTGTGGCCTCGGGGCTCAGCCGCGGTACTTTGGCCGTAAACGAATTTCAACACAACTGACCCTGAGGTTCCAGCCATCCCCCCACGACAGCACGGCCTCTGGGGGGGGGCGGCGCACTCGGAGCCCCAGGCCGTGCACCGGCTGCAGACACGTGACCGCGGCGTTTGCAGTGGCCCGGAGGCCGCTGGCTCGTGCGGACCTGCGAGGTGCTCGTGAAGACGCGCGTCCCCGGGACAGACGGGGCGCAGCCTGTTCAGCGGGGCGCGGCCGCTGGGGTGGGCAGCACAAGGGTCCGTTCTGCAGAGGGACGGCTCGCCTTCCTGGGGACACGGGGTGGGGGTGCTCGCTGAGCACGGGGGGAGTGGGGGGGAGGTGTCTGTGGAGGCGCCGGGAGGGCAGGGGGCCGCTCGCAGGAACAGGCAACAGCAAAGGGCAACGTTCACACGCAGCGTCCCCTCCCGTGGGAGCTCACCCCTGGCCCGGAAGCAGGGGGTCTCCTCCCGCGTCACGGGGACCCCCTACAGGCAGAACAGAGGGTCTTCTGGCACCTTCCACAACGTGCAGAAGAGGCAGTGCATCAGTTTCCTAGGGCTGTCACAGCCAAGTGCCACGGCCTGGGCGGCCTAAACAACGGGACTGTGTGTCTCAGGGATCGGGCCGCACGGCCAAGGTCAAGGCGTCAGCAGGGCAGGAGCCCCCGCTCCAGGTGCCCCTGCCCCCAGCTCCCGGGGCTGCTGGCCATCTCCGGCGTCCCCTGGCTGGTAGATCTGTGCCTTCATGGGCACATGGCATTCTCCTGAGCATGTCCCCGTGCACGTGTCCCCTTTTTATAAGGACGCCGGCCAGATTGGGTTAGGGCCCACATCATGACTTCATCCTAAGTAATGACATCTCAATGACCCGAGCAAGCCCACACTCAGGGGGTCAGTACATGAGTTTGTAGGGGACACCCTGCGCCCCTTCACGGAAATCTTCCCCAAACCTCTCTACCCATTACAGTATGGATCCCAGCCCCTGGGGGTGACAGGGAAGAGGGGGGAGTCCCAGCCCCTGGGGGTGACAGGGAGGAGGGGGGAGTCCCAGCCCCTGGGGGTGACAGGGAGGAGGGGGGAGTCCCAACCCTGGTGGGGGGGGGACAGGGAGGAAGTGGGTGAGGAGTTTGGGGACAGAGGCGGGAGGAACAGGCCATGCAAATGTATTTCCTTACAGCCCGGAGTCCTTTCCCCAGCAAAACCCCGGGGCATATCCCTCTGTGAAGTAAGCAGGGCTGCCGCTCCGACTGGAGCTCGGGGCGCGTGTCTGGGGGTCCCCTCACCACCCCTCTGCACAGAGTCCGGGCGCGAGGCTGTGTGTGAGCGCCGGGAGCCCCGCAGTCACTGCAAACTAGAGCGGCGCCCCGTGTCTCCTTCACAGAGAATGGGGCCGGCGCGGCTGTGGCTGCTGGGGCTGCTGGGAGCGGCGGTCCTGGGCTCCGTCCCTGCCCACAGAGACAAGGGTCTCGGGGTGCAGCCCACAGAGCCTGCCCCTGCCCACCACCGGGTCACGCCCACCATCACCAGCTTCGCTCTGCGTCTGTATCGGCGGCTGGCGGCAGGCACCTCGGGGAACGTCCTCTTCTCCCCGCTGGGCATCTCCAGCGCCCTGGCCCTGCTGTCCCTCGGGGCCCCGGCCGCCACCTCCACGCGCATCCTGGAGGCCCTCGGCTTCAACCTCACGGAGACCCCGCCGGCCCACGTCCACCGGGGCTTCCAGAGCCTCCTCCGCACCCTCGACCTGCCCAGCCCCAAACTCGAACTCAAAGTGGGCAGCGCCCTGTTCCTGGACAAGCTGCTGGAGCCTCGGCGCCGCTTTCTGGACGACGCCAGGGAGCTGTACGGGGCTCTGGCCTTCTCGGCCAACTTCACGGATTCTGCCACCACCCGGAGGCACATTAACGAGTACGTGAGGAAGCAGACCTACGGGCACGTGGCGGGCTGCCTCCGGGAGTTCGCCCAGGACACACTCGTGGTCCTCTCCAACTTCCTCTTCTTCAAAGGTGAGCGCTCCCGCCCCCTGCGCCAGCCCCTGCCGCGCCCCTGTCACGCGGGCTTCCAGCGGTTTCTGCGGGTCGTTACCCCCAAACACGTACACGGACGAGCTGGTGGCCCTACCGGCTGCATCAACGTGTGGTTTCTCTTGCCGTGCTGCCTCTGTTCTGGTTTTATTGTTGTTGTAGACTCCCTCTCGCTTCTCTATTAATCGTGCATTTTCTAGAACACGTCTTTCATTTTGCATACTACGATCTGTTTCAAACGTGAGGGAGTGGACGGAGAATAGCAGAAAGGCCGTCCTGCACGCCCCCCGGAGCAAACGCACATCGGCATTTGACCGTTCGCGTCAGAGTTCTAACTCTCCAGCGTGGCATCGCGGACACGGCGGCTTTTCTTCTCGCTGTTTCCCTCCTTCCGTGGCCCCCCCAGACCAGCCGCGTCCTTGGGGTGCTGCGCATCCTGCTCACGCGTGTGCACCCCCTCAGCCCACCAAGGGCACGTGTGCACTCGTATAGAACACACTCAGTGCGCTCTACGATGCTATGCACTGGGGGTCACACTGTACACCCCACATTCGCTTGCACTTAGTGTCAGGGTCGCGACCCCACCCTAATTTACATGGATCGCTGATTTTGGCCGCTGCACTGAACAGGTCACCCTTTGCTTCTCCAGTTCTTTCCTGAATTAGGAGCCTGCAGCTGTCTACGTGCCACCAGGAACACGAGCTCCCCTGTGTTTAACACACGTTTGCGCCTTATTCTGGCTTTTTCCTAGTTTTTATCTGTTCTTACTTTTGCTTTTGTCCCACCTATTCCAGGATCCCGTCCGGGATCTCCATTACGTTTAGATAGCACGTCCACTGGGGCCCCTCTTGGCTGTGTGACAGTTTCTCGGGTTTTCCTGGCTGTTAGTGACCTTGACAACTGTGACCAGGTGTCTCGCAGACTGTCCCTAAGTCGGGATTTGCTGGGTGTTAGACTGGGGCGCTGAGCCTTGGAGTAGGGAGTCGTGGGCCCCCTCCTTGAGACAGGAGAAACTGCATCAGTTATTTGGAATTCTGCGTGGGACGCTTGTGTCTTCTGCTGCCTTCGTGGAGGCAATAATGTACGTACGTTGCTGTAAAGTCACGGTCATTTACTTTCCACTTGGGATTATAACGCGATGCTACTTCATGGCGTTGCTCAAAATTTTCCGACGTTGCCCACTGGGAGCGCTTTCATGTGGCTCCTGTGTCCCATATCCTACTTGCCCGCACGGCCAGACACGCCGGGCCCTGGGACAGCGTCCTGCCTCCTGGGCCGCCATCGGGGTGCTTTCTTCTGCTCCGGCTCGCGGTCTGCCCTAAGCTGTGTCTGGCCTATTGTTTACCCCAGACACTGAGCCTTCGATCTCACTGACTGGATTGTTATTTGAAGAATGTCTATTTTTTCCATTTTTCTCAGCTCTACCTATTATTTTGTCACAATGTCCTGTTCTTTGACCTTGAATTTTATTTCTTCCTTCTTTAAAAAACATACTTCAAAAAGGTATCTTTCAGATTATTCTGTTATCTGGAGATCGCGAACTATGACTTCCTGGTTTGGCTACCCTTGCTGATTCCAAGGGAAGATCAAACTTTCCAGCTTTGAAATTGTGTATGTACATGCATGTGTGTGTGTGCGTGCATGTGTGTGTGCGCACGCACACATGTGTGCATGTGTGTGCATGTTCATGTGTAGGTGTGTGCGTGTGTGCATGTGTGTGCACATGTGCACGTGTGTGTGTACGTGTGTGCACACGCATTTGTGTGCATGTTCATGTGCATGTGTACGTGCGTGTGTGTGCATATGTGTGCACACGTGTTTGTGTGCATGTGTGTGCGCATATGTGTGTGCACATGCGTTTGTGTGCATGTTCGTGTGCATGTGTACGTGCGTGTGTGTGCGTGTGTGCGCATATGTGTGTGCACACGCGTTTGTGTGCATGTTCGTGTGCATGTGTACGTGCATGTGTGTGCATATGTGTGTGCACACGCGTTTGTGTGCATGTTCGTGTGCATGTGTATGTGCGTGTGTGTGCGTGTGTGCACATATGTGTGTGCATGTGCGTGTGTATGTGTGTGTGCACACACATTTGTGTGCATGTTCGTGTGCATGTGTACATGCATGTGTGTGCGTGTGTGCATGTACACGTGTGCATTTGTGTGTGCATGTTCATGTGCATGTGTGCATGCGTGTGTGCATGTGTGCATCTGTGCGTGTGCGTGTGCGTGTGTGTGCATGTGTGCGCGTGTGTGTACATGTTCATGTGCATGTGTGTGTGCGTGTGCGCGTGTTTCATTGCCCTGTTGTGGAAATGTCTCTAAGGGACAAATGCACATTTTCTCCTGGTCGAGTCCTGTTAGTTCCACTGGTCTGTAGTGACTTCTAGGTTGGAGACCTCCCGTGCTGAATAAGTAATGTGAACGAAGAATGTGGAGAAGTTCATTGACTCCTTTCCCTCTGGCCTTGGAACGTGGTGACCTGTCTTATCTCATCTCTGGTCTGCTGGGCAGGTTTCCAACCCCGGCTTCCCGGATAAGGAAGGGATTGCTTTTCCCAGCGCCTGACTATCTGCAGAGAGCTCAGTCCCAAGTGTGGGCCTGAGTTCTGTCAGTCACCCCTGAGGAGACATCACCCACCACCCGCTAAGGACAGATTGTTGGTTCTGATAACCCATGAGCCAGAGCATGTTAGCTCCAGATCAGAGCTACGCATTTTGGTTTTCTTCTAAAAGCTTTGCTTCCTGTTTTTGAACTCAAAACATTTGTTTTTCACATTAGTTTATCCAGAATGTCCCAGTATTTAAGCAAAAAACAAAAACAAAAACCGATTTTCCTGCTTAACTCAGTCAGTGATACTGACCAGAAGTCCCCAAGGCCCGAGTCTTAATCATCTTGGATTCTTCAGAGTCTGACACGGGGCTAAGCGTGCAGTAACGGTTTGTGAATAAATGATTTAAACTGAACTTAGGTCTCATGTTGGAGGCCTCTGGGAATGCTGTTCATCCACCCATCCATCCGTTCATGTCGAGTCCTGACCACATCCCAGGAACCGTGCAAACCTCCTGTTGCTCACAGTCCCACGTCAAAAGACGATTACAACTCGGGGGAGCATGATGCTCCGACGGAGTAGATGTGGGTGCCGTGGAGCTCGTAAAAGCACACTTATCCAGACACTCCCTGGGGAGTGAGGGAAGTCTTCCTGGAAGGGGAGGAGTCTAATCTGAAGGAGAGCTGGGGAGAAGGTGGCTCAGACTGAAACAATAGAAGGTACAAAAATCCAAGCAAAAGAGGTGCTGTTGTGGTTTCAAGGAAATGAAAGAAATTGAGTTGGACTGAAACATGGAACCAACAGGGAAATGCCTGCGGAGGGGCGGCGGGGGCAGGCGCCGAGGGGTGCACGAGCAGATAAGCAGGAGCCATGCTGAGAACCCCAGACTTTATCCATGGGGCCCCGGGACTCCCAGAGACTTAGAAGCAGTAAAGCGACGTGACCACGTCTGTTTTAGGACCGTCGGTCTGGCTACGGTTTGGGGGAGTGAGGGAAGGAGAAGAGAGACTGTTAGGACGTTCTCGGAGTGGTCCGACGTCAGCCAGACGGTGGCCTCGAGCAAAGCTGTGTCTTTGGAGACAGAATCGGGGGGCTCGGTCACTGCGGTCATTGATCGGGTATGGACACGAGAGACAGGATGAGCTGGCCCCTTGCCCCACCGCCAAGGCCGGAGCGCTCAGGAGGTGGCTGTGGGTGCAGATTGTGGGTGGAAACAGACGGCACCACACACGTGGACAGCACTGTGACCACCAAATTCTGCATTTCTTCCTGGGCCCTCGCGGACATTTGCATCCCTTCCATCTCGTGGATGGGATTTGAGTATCAGAGAGCTGGGAGGCGGGGGGTGGTCCACAGCCTCTCCGTAGAAGGTGGTCGCCGTCCGAATGCAGTGGGCTTGACTCCAAGTGTGCAAAGCCCTTGAGCTGCGGAGACAGTCCGGCTCTGCAGGTTGGGATGTTTCCTACCTGCCCAGAGGTGGCAGTTTCTCATCTCTGACCCGGAGGTGACACTGTCGGTTCCATATTAACTTGGCTGGTGATCTAAAGAGATCACGCCTCGCACGTCGCAGGTGCGTGGTGGATTGACATACTGCCTTCTCGCCTCTTGAAAGTTAAGTGGCTCTGAAATGGGACAGAACCACAGGCTGTTGGGGCGCACACTCGGGGGGCTTGCCCCAGGGGCTGAACCAGACCTGCATTCTGGTGTCCCGCGTCTGTGTCTGTGCCACCTCTCTGCCTCTTACGTACACACCCGGGAGGGAGTCACCACGCCAGCGGCTTAGGGTCTGTCTGCCCAGAGCTGCTCTTGGACGGTGCGCTCACGGTATTATGGGTTTTGTGTCCTCAGCCAAATGGAAGCATCCTTTCCATCGCTACCAGACCCAGAAGCAAGAGAGCTTCCTGGTGGGTGAGAGGACCGCCCTCCGCGTCCCCATGATGCACCAGAAGGAAATACACAGGTTCCTCTACGACCAGGAGATGGCCTGCACCGTCCTCCAGCTCGAGTACAGCGGCAGCGCCCAGGCCCTGCTCGTCCTGCCGGACCCGGGGAAGATGGAGCAGGTGGAGGCCACGCTGCAGCCCGAGACCCTGGCGAAGTGGGGCCGACTGTTCCTGCCCAGGTGAGCGTCTCGGCGGAAGGACTCCCGCGGACCTCGGGCAAGCCCCCGAGCAGTGCGGTCCCCTCCGACGGCGAGAGCCGCGACCCGAGGTTAGGCCGGCCGCCCGGCCCTGAGCCCCTGTGTAATCGCGGGCCCTTTCCCAAGCGCCTGGGGCACGAGGCCGTAGGAAGCGCCGCGCCGGGCCGAGGCGGCACGCAGACGGCACCGAGAGCCCGGCCCGCGGGGGCGCCCGCCCCGTGACCCTTCCCCGCGTCCTTCTGCCCGAGCCCCGCGCCCTCTGCTTCTCCCCTCCCCAAACACGCACTCTCAGTAGTTGAGTGAAGGCGTAAACATTCGGGTCAAGGACGTTCATTAACCAGCTGGGACCCCCGCAGAGCGGCGCCCACCTGTACACGCGCCCCCCCCCCCCGCGACTCAATGGTCCTGAAAAACGTCAGACCCCGAGGAGCGCGCAAGGTCGCAGTGACAGGACAGGCCTCAGGCCCGCCCCCTCCCGCCCCGCTTGCCTTCTGGCTTCCGGTTTGCGCACAGCAGTTTCCGTCTCTTCTGGTTTGCTCGGACCCTCTTCATGAGCCCACCCCGCGTGGGGTGCCGCTTCCTTAATGGGGGGCTCTGGGATGAAACCTGGCCGTGAGTCGTAACTACTTCTCGCCGCATAACACAGTCCCCCAACCGGAAGGGCTAGAAGCGGGCACAGCTGCCCCTCCCGGTCCGTGGGCTCTCTCTCCAGCCTGCTGGACCTGCACCTGCCGAGCTTCTCCATTTCTGGGACCTACGACCTGGAAGACGTCCTTCCCCACCTCGGCCTCCAGGACGTGTTCGGCTTGGAAGCCGACTTCTCGGGGATCGCTGGGCAGCTCAACCAAACCATCTCCCGGGTAAGGCGGGGGTGCGGGTGCTCTCCTGTGACAGAGTGTCTATTTGGGGGTGGAGCTCCCCCTCCTTTCTCCTCTTCTGGTTTGTCAACGACACGATCTTTCCTCTCCGCCTCCCTCTGTGATCCGGAGAGCAACACGGAGCCCTGAATCGAGCAGATGTGGGTCACCCGGGGGGCTGGCTCTGCTTTCCTTCCCC